>JAUMGV010000069.1:612301-680681 GCA_032432875.1 Phytophthora meadii | reverse complement strand
ACTTCTCTTTCGCCACTTCCTCCTGTAGATACTTGACGACATGAAAGTGGCATAACAAAACCCGGACGCCAGGAAACTCCTCTCGCAATACAGAAATTTCCGTGAAGTCCTTATTCACGTTAATCACAGCAATAGAGTCGCAGGACGCACAAGTTTCCTTAAACTGCCGGCATGCAAGCCGCAACGTTTCTTTCCTTTCGTTCTCGAGGAGGCAGTGCTGCACAAATGGATTCCACATCAGAATTGTCAATCTGTGTACACAGTTTAATACTGTGGCACATTCTCGCATTTGAAACTACAATAAGACTGTTCTTACCTGTATGTGCTGTCCTTTGCCCATTGGACGCCTTCCATATATAGCTTATCCGCCCGACATATTTGCAGCAGATATGTCGGGGCCTATGTCGGCATACATCTCACCGAGTCGTAGATTTCGTCTCGATAGAATCACCTAACCCTAGAACTATGCTGTGTAGCCATCTTAGCTGGTGTACTTGATGTTTGTATAGTCTATGATGATCATCACTCCTAATATGCAGCCTTCACTCTGCTGAGGATACATATCTCCCGACAGCCTTGACTTTCATTCAGTTTGAAATCTGCCTCTAAACGCGAAGGTAAGTGCATGTGTGTAACTTTCCGTTGTTTTCTTTTCAATGCTAAAATGGAAATAGCTACTAACTAGAGTGTTATATACGCGCAAGGATTATGGTGCGTGAAGTTGTGACGGCTCCGCATCGCGATCCTCCATTCATCTGCGAGCAGGGCGTCGAACACCTCCCTCCTGACCTCGCTCAGCCTCGTGTCCTGCTGAGCGAATGCTGCGCCTAGCACCAGCAGAGTGTCCATTTCTTCGGTCTGCCTCTCCATTAGCAACTGCAAATTTCGAAGTGAGCGATATTCAAGAGAGAGCGGGTTCTGTGTCCTTGGTAAAGTGTCGGGTACACTTTTTTTAATTAGAGCTTTACTATTGAAGTAGGACAGCATTAGCGGGACATGAGATGAAGATCTACAGCATTTACGGTGGCACCTCCGAGAGATAAGCCGGCATATATCTTTTCTAAGTCTAACTTAGCTGCTGCAGATATGTCGGGCGGATAAGCTATATATGGAAGGCGTCCATTGCATCATGAATCATGAAACTGAACAACTTGTACTTGGAGTCGTTTGTGTCGTGAGTAGCGTCAATGAGAACAACCTCAGGAAAGCTCTCAAACATAGATCGCACGTGAGAAGATTGAATAGATATACACTCGGCGACTTTCTGCACATTCACACACACATTGGTAATTGCCCCCCACACATATTTTTCAGCTCACCTCTTCGTTCGAGAACACACGGGATACATTGCCAGGTTTCAGAGTGAAATCCTCCAAAATTGCATTGATCCGTTGCTCCACTGACGGAAACGCGTAGGCTTCTTCACGAATCCGCGTAGTTAGATTGTGAATGTCCTTCATCGTTGGTTCTACGCTGGAGTTCTCGGTAATGAACTCGAGAATCCTCTTCCGGTTCGCTCCGGATCGGTGGAGCGTTCACACCGTGTCCAGAACCTCCTCGTCTTCTTCTTTGCTGGCTTCGTGGTAACTCTGATACTTTGTGGCTTATCTCGTGGTTGTGGCCAGTGACTTGCTTTGTGATGCAGGCCTCCCACGCACCAGTTTGGTGGACACAAGCATTTATCTTTATCTTTATTGCATTAGCATTAGTCCCACGAAAAGCGAAAGTTATTCAAACAATTGCAAATACAAACCTGAGCGGGGCAATTTTCCTCGTGTGCTGAAATGGTCTCTTCCCTTGACCTCTACCTACTCTGTGTCCTCCGCCGTGCGTGCAGACGAAGGTTTTGTTGTAGAACTTGAGCTCCTCCGGTATAAGTTTGGCTGCAGCTCGACTATTCTTGATCCGTTCGTTCCGCGTGCATACCGGAGTTGCGGTCCGCACCGAGTTTAGCTACGGCAAATGAACGAATACATCAGCAGGCTCTTCCATTCCATATTGCACTGCGTAGTCTCAAACTGGTACACATTCCAAGATAGGCTAACAAACCTGGAATGTACGCTTGCTGTAGTTATGGAGGTACTGCTCCAGCTCCTCCCAGTCATCGAAACTCCTGCGATTCAACTCCGGTACATCCACTAGATCTTCTAGAGGAACGACGTTACACTTCGCCCCTTTTAAATCCGTGCCGGCAGACTCCGAACAGCTTTCTTCTCCGCCAGAACTGGCAGAAGACCCCGGAGAGACACCGAAGCTCGCCCAACAGATCTACCACGCGTCTCTTCCCTTCGCCGCCACTTCCGCTTCCCTCCTCTTGATCTTCTTGAGTTGTGCTTCTTCGACTTTCGCTGCTGGGCGAGCGGCAGTCTCTCTGAATCTGCATCTCTGTCGTTACTGTCTTGGCTCCAGCTGTGGACCGAAGACGCTTCGTGTTCGCTTTCGTCCGTCTCCACCGACTCCGCAGGCGGGCGTATGAACCGGTAGGGCACGCCGGCGCTTCGGAGCGACATCTCGAGCGGGGCGTAGCGGGGAGGGGGGGGATTTCTGAACGAGGATTTATTTTTTTTATCGGCCAGCAATTTTGTCGGCCAGCAATTTTGAAAACCAAGAGTGATTGTCAACGGGAAAGCCCGAGATGGGCACATGGATACACAGTGCAGCTGTTAGTCCCACCGGTGGCCCTTTTAAAAACTGTGTACGCAGCCATTCTCCAGGAGCCGCAGAAGCTGCTCGATTGAGCGCGGAATATGCTTTTCACGTACACTGTGTGTCCTTCGTAAGTGCGAGTAAACCTCGTGTAGCCCATGTGTAAAAGGTCGATCCTTTTAAGTACGATATCACGGCGCCTCTTGCTGGTACAGTATGTAACGGTAGTTTTGGATAGTGTGGCGATTTTGTGCCACTGAATACCCGCGTAATACACCAGTAGTTTGGCTCGGCTTTGCCCTCAGGGCAAGTTTTTTGTAATACGCACCGGCACCCGATTGTAGTCAAAGCTTCCTACAAGGTCTCATTCCCTAAGTTCCAGTTACTTGCGCTAATGGTTAGCCAGGGACTCGAACCCCAGCCCAAGCCAATTTGGCAAACTTCGTGGGTCGTCAAGGATATGGTATCGATACTGTGCAGACTCTGGACTGTGCAACAACTCATTGATAATCCATTTTCTTGATTATTCACAATTGCAGATCCGCCTATCATATCCTATGAAGCATGAATATAACTTCGATGGCAAGTGCTATGTGCTGACGAAAACGGCTGCCTCCAAACCAGAGCTCGGAAAAAATAATTATAATATAGTTATTGTGCAATTGTATTGACGGAATTATGGATTATTGGTAAGGAGAACTTTCCGTAAAATATGCAATTGTGACCGTAATAATTATATTGACTTTTTACAATACTAAATGCGCTCAAGAGCTCACCAGCATACTCAAAAGTGCTATGATGTTGGTCATTTTCTCTTCTTCCAAGTGACATGTCGACTTCTCGAGCAACCTCCAACTTCTTCTTCACGGACTGTGGCAACGGTCACTTCTCCTGCAAGCAATGCGGGACAACTCGGAAGCTGGCACCTAGGACAGGGTATACAAACCTCATCTTGGACTGTGTTGCCGTTGCCGGCTCATTTTTGTTTGCGATAGTACCTGTAAGCCAGGACAAAAGTCCCGGTGGCAGCCACCAGCTTTTCAACCCTGTGCAAGGATTGGTAGGGTCATCCCAACCCACTGCACTGCACCACTCTGACCCTACCAATTTATTTCAATAATTTAATTACTTATTATTGTTTTCATGGATACGGCAATGATGGATTATTTTTCGCTCAGAATCCAATACAATTTTATATTTTATTTTCCGAGCACTGCTCCAAACCCCACCCTGTCCCCGCACCACCGACTAACATTGCCACCCGCCGTAGTCAGTAGTCTCTAACTGATAAACAATAGCCCCCCCCCCCAAAGCATGAGATGAGGAAATTGAAATTGATTAACTGGTTATTCCTGGTTGCTACTACTTGGCTGAAAGTGAACATGAGTAATGGAGGTACGAAATTAGATAATGATTCATAGAGGGATCTGCAGTTGTGGAAAATCTTTCAAATGAATAATCATGATTGCCCTTTACCGGTATACAAATAGCCATGATTTCCTTTACCGGTAGTTGTCGAAGATTTTTCATGCAATCCATTCTCCGATTTCTTGCGCCAATCTCAATCCAAAATGAACTCGTGCACCTTGAACCTGCCCAATACTCAGGCTTTCAGCGGCACTGTCATCGGTCATGTCGTCCAGCGAAGTTCGAGACGGTGTGACCACGAAGAAGACCAGAAGGTTTACCAACCTCGTACCCGTCATCGCCACACTCCTTACCAACAAATACGACGAGGGTACACTATGGACACACCCGAGAGTCCTACCGAAGGAAATAGAGAAGTCTCAATGGAGCCCGAGCTACCGTCTTCCATCGTTGGGCTAATCGGCATGACCTTATCGTCTAGACGGAAGAGAGCTTCATGTATAACATCAGACCTCAAGACTGCCAACGAGATCATCGCCACGAACCGCCATGTCCCAGCCGAATTACAACAAGTCATTGTCGCTGACGCCTTGGAGAAGAAGATCCGACGGCGAGAGAGCGTTCGAATCGCCCAGGCACGCTTCCGAGAGAAGAAGATGAAGGCCCAAAACATCACTAGAAGTGCCATCGCTAAGCTCAAGTCGGACATTAAATACCTGGAATCGAAGTCCAAGGACTCGTTGCGTATTCCTATCGCCCCAACCAAGTGGGCCCTGGTTTCCGAGTACTTCCGACAGTTCAACTGCTACGTTGCTTCACATGGATCGTTCGGACCAACATCATCTGAATTTCTGCACGAGATGATGAACCCAGACGTACTGGTTGGATCTCAGTTCGGTGTTGAGGCAGCGTTGGAGAACTGGAAGTTGTTTCCCCTCTGCTTTGAGGACGTCCGCACGGAGCTCAAGGATATGAAGATGCCTACACCCGACACGCTGGTTGCTAGTACTGTGACGAGTGTGTGTATCACGAACAAGACGCTCCGGAACGCGTTCCCACACTTGATTGACCATAGCGGCAAGCCATCGCCTTTAGCTACCAGACTGTTGGGGGAGAAACTAGTGATGAAGGGCTCGGTCCTGTTCCGATGGGACTCTTCGACCGATAAAGTGATGCAGCTTCTCTCGCAGACAGATATGCTGACATCGATGCTCAACGTGCTGCATAGTTTAGAGGATGTATCCATTGTATTTTGCAAGGCTCGCATTACGCTTCACCAATAGGGATCGATATTCAACACTCCTTTGTCATCTTCTTCCTCAGTAAATCTTTATTACACAAAAGTAATGCTAGTTTTGCTCGTGATATCTCGTCCGCTCTTGTTGGAGAACCACCAGTTGGAAATGTTTGCAGCCAGTCATTGATCAAAATCGGTCAAATTGGTCAGCAGTCACCGTCTCAATGGGTCGAGTTGGTACTGTCTAGTAAGGTAAACGTAGTCCCTGCAATCAACTCTGATAGTACTTCGTATGGCATCACTCTTCACCTTTTTATCAGGATCTTCACACCAGGCGACAGGCACACATATGAAATCTCTTGACGAGGATACTCATAACGAGTAGGTTTGTTCTTCCAACTAGCTCAAGTTGTTAAAAAGTCAGAACTCACTGCCTCTTGTCGATATCAACTGTCCGCTACACTATTCGTCGCGCTACCGCCAGCAAGACAGCGAACCCTCAACATATAATCAGCATACCAGGCTTGTGAGGAATCTAACCACTGCATACATTATTAACTTGGTGTTCTCCGCTTAGCCTGTAGTGGGCTCATCACGAAGGTGCTTACTCGGTTTACTAGAAATGACCTCAATGCTGTCATCTGCTTCTTTATCTTCGGCCTGTTGCCGTGCCAGGAGGCGTAACTCGATCATCGCGTGCTCGAAGAACTTGGTGTCCTTGTGGTACTGTAACCTTGCATTCTTGCCCATTTCCTTCCGCTGGTCGATACTAACGTCGTTTAGAAGATGCTCCACCGTTGCGCACACATCTCTCGCACTGAAGTGAGCCACCATTCCTGGAACATCTCGCAATCCCAAGCGCTTTCTACTCTTCCCACCTAAGAAAATATTTCGGTCATGCCCAGGTCTTGCTGCCACTTTTAGTCCCATATCATCGTTCTCGATCAGTTCCTTCATTGGATCCAGGTCTGTAGTAATAACGACACCTCCAGAAGCCCGAGCCTGGTTCATATAGTGCCCGTAACCTTCCATCTGACTGGGACACAGGAAATACGAGCTCTCCGCCACAGCTTTACTGAACGTCGTGGCGTCAATTTCATCCGTTGTAAGTCGGATCTGACTGTGAGGAATACGCTTCTCGTACGCACCCTTGAACATGCCGTCGTATGCCCATTGGTGGATGTACAGGTCCAACGGTGGGAAATGAGGGCGAGATAACCAACACTCGATCACTTGTCGCGTTCCTTTCCAGTAGCTTCCGCCTACCGTGTGAATAAACTTGACGTCGCTAAAATTCTTGGGTCTCACTTCATCTCCGAGGATTCGTCGAGCGTAACTCGCTTGGTCGGAAGACGTGTGTTTGGTGTAAATGACCTTAGTATTGTGCGGGTTGCCCTGCTGCTCGTACCATTTGTTCACTCGTTCTTCACAGATCCGCGTCTTGCACAGCACCACATCCACTCGCCAAAAGTGGGTCTCATCCAACTCCCACATCTCGATATTAGGCATCAGATACATTTTCTTGCCTCTAGGCCATCGCGGAGACGACGGAATATCCTCCCAATAGTGTTGGAAAAAGAGCATCGGCGTCTTAGGACATAAATCGAAGTAGTCGACATCTCGTCCGAGTTCCGGATCGTACATTTTCTTGGTCAACGCCCATAAAGGCAGCAGTCTGGTTCTCAAATACTTCGTGTACGCCATTGTATCTTCGCAATAACCATTGTTCCTTACGCCCGAAGGCATGAACAAGTCGATATCAGGACATTGTTTGAGTTTCTGTAGCAGATTCGGGTCGTCTTGATTGATCAACGTGGCCAAATTATGCTCTTCATCATCTTGCAAAGGTCCAGGAGCTCCAAATTCCCAGGAAACAATGGAATCTTTGTGTGCAATGCATGCACCATGCAACAAGCTCAAATGTTGCAGATCTCCAGGTGTCACCTCGTCACTAGCATTAGTCTGGGAGGAATTCTGCAACTGGAGAAGTTCTTCAAGCGAAATCGTCGCGTCTTGTGGTGCATTTATTGTGACTGACCCATCCGTATAATGCTGCCGATGAAGAGTCAATTGCTGCGCACTTAACGGCGCCACACGTCGCAGTTTCCGATTAAAGTCGAGTGTTGAGGCTTCCAGCACCAATGCCATTATTCCAGTGAGCAGTAACAGTGCCAGAATGCCGCGAATCCACACGCTGGGCGTCGACCGCTGCGCTGCAGAGGAAGAGCTACTAGTACCGGTATTGCTGGCCATCGTCCTGCAGCAGGACGCTGTTGTGTACGGGAATGACACGGACCGTTATGGCTGCTGAGGGATAGTCGACCGGCTCTGTTGCTATCATTTGTGTGGCTCCATCTCGCTGCACGGTTTTAGCCATAGTATCCGGTGGAATTACAGCTAAAACGCTGGGAAAGAGGGTAGGTGTTATAGGAACATGAGACAGGACAGATGAAAATGACTTGGGTTTTATAAAGAGTATGGACTGGAAGACATTGAGCAATTTTTTAGCGCGGCGAGGAAGCACAGCTTTTTTCTTAACGACACTTGCGGCAATGCGGCAAGATGCAATGCGGATCGGATGTTGGATTGGGCAGCCCTGCGAGTTGATGTCTGAGGCAAAAGTTTTGTGGCATCGCAACTGGACAGAACTTCAGTTTGCACCCGAAACTGCAATTGTGGCGACATTGAGCCAGGCTCAGAGTTAAACCCATTCATTGCAACTAGAGATCAGCCTTACTTGGGTTAAGAAGGGTCTACAATACTGTCGTCCATGCCACTAACGATGCACGCAATGATTCACACGCTCGAATTGCGGGATACGAGATGCACAAAATCCCATGCGTCCAGTACACCCTAACCTGATTCCGTCTATCATTGGCTCAAACTTCTCATCATTCTGATTCCGGTGCAATAACTCAACTGCTACTCAACACCATGACGGCTCCGCCGCCTCGCGCTCGATCCAGCAGCGTCAGTTCCAGACGGCATCAGCCTCTGCGTCTTCTCCTCGGAGTTCTCGTTGCTCTGGTGTTATTTGCACTGGGTTTTGAGCTCTCATTTGTGTCTCCAGACGTCGCAGGAGCCGATTTCGAGGAGTACCAGGATGTTCTGCACGTACTGGACGCTGCTGCTGCTGCTGAGGACTCCGACAAGGCTCCGCCCACTGGCGCCGATGCCTTTTACCCTTCAGCAGTGTTCGATACGGACTGGAGTCAAAGGATTAAGGAGAGTGACATTCTGCACGAAGCGGCACTGCATCGCGGCTGCGTGAAACACAAAAATAGTGTCGTGTCATGGCAATTTGGTCGGGCGGATCAGAATGAGACTCAGAATCTGATGCAACTTGTCAATGAAAGTGACCCGCAACTCTTAGAGAAGTTGCGGGCGTGTCATGATGTGGATATCTTTTTACCAGAAGGGTTACGCTCGTTCGGATACTGCGAAGATGCCGCCGCGTATACCAAGTGTAAGATGCAAAACTTTTTTTGATTGTGGTATTTGTACTAACTTTTGTACTAACTTTTGTAAAGTTTTAGAGTCAAGGATGTTACCGCACTGGGTATTTGATCATAAATTCCAGGATGAAACACGGAACCGAACCATCACGTACCATGATTTGTGTCCTAACACGCCCATGATCTTCTTCAATCACTATTGGGAAGATCTACCTGATGCTGCTGATTGGCCTGCAGCTAAACCTCTCTATCTCATGCCGAATATGGAGATGTACGAATTGGAAAGTGAACATTATTGGCGAGCAGACGTGATTTTATGCAAAACTGCACTTTGTTCAAGGTATTTACGCAAGTGGTTTAAGCAAGAAGGCAACCCGAGAGGAACCAGAGTGCTATACACACGCCACACGACATCGAACTTGGCGTTGACGTACAAAAGTCAATTAACAGCAAGTCAAGCCAATGCCAGACCAGAGAAGAATTTCTCCGACGTGGCGTTCTTACACACAGCAGGTACCAGTATCCAGAAAGGAACACGACATGTACTCGACTGCTGGCTATCAAGACCAGATCTACCACGGTTAGAGCTGCACATGGCTCAAGATCTATTTGACGGTGCTTTTGCAGCGAAATACGCCAAGAAAATCGACAAAAGCGGGAACGTTTTCCTCCATACCGGTCGACTGGATCCTACCGCTTTTGGACAACTTATTACCGACGCCACGTACTTCATGTGTTCCAGTTTACAGGAAGGTTACGGCCACTATATCAACCAGGCGCGGTCATCCCGAGCGTTGATCTTTACGACGGATATTGCACCTATGAATGAGTTAATTACCCCGTCGTCCGGTGCGTTGATCAAGGCTCGAGCGATCGCACACAACGGTCAGTTTTTAGGTGGGAGATCCAAGAAAGTACACGCTTTAAGGGGTGTTCCAGGTTTCGTTGCGGACTTTCGTGGCCGTGCAGTGTGCGACGCTGTGACTGACATGTTGAGGAACACGACACCCGAAGAGCGAGCCAAACGCGCAGATAAAGCTCTGCAACAGTACTACTTTGATACAGTCTTCTTCGCACAGAAGATGCAGGAACTACGAGTCTTCGCCCGAGCTCACAGTCACTTAGGACGTTCGCATGGCACGTTAAGGCGGCATGATGAGTCCAAAGCCTCACCGGAACCATGAGTACCTCGATAATAAACGAGAAACGTTGACGTTTTGCAGCCGTAGGGTCTCAGTTGAACCGTCCCCTCATGTTGGTGATACGCCGGATGCACAGTTCCGTCGGACGGCTGCATCTGCTTCTGTGCGTGCCATTAGCATTAACGTTGTATGCGCTCATGACGGGGATGTCGGTGTTTCCTGGTTTCAGTCCGGTGTGGAACACTGAGCCGGTTCTGGTTAAGGAATCCCGACCCGATCTGTATCCAGACGTAGTGTTTGAGATGGACTGGAGCCAACGGATCAAGGAGAAGGATATTATCCACGAGGCGACATTGCATCGTGGTTGTCTTGAACATAAGGATAGTGTCATACCTTGGACGTTCGGACGCAATGAGAGTGAAGAGATCCACGAACTGGTAGATAAAACGGATCCCAAACTACTCGAGAAGCTTCGACACTGTCCGGATGTGGACGTGATGGTCCCAACCGGAATCCGCTCGTTCGGATATTGTGAAGATGCAGCAGCATACACGAAGTGTACGTACATTCTTACGGCTGAGAGAGTTCAAGACTGATTAAATGCTGTGTATTTTAAAGTTTTAGAGTCCCGAATGCTCCCGCGGTGGGTGTTTGAAGTCGAATTTCAAGATACAACACTCAACCGCACAGTCTCCTACCATGATCTGTGTCCGAATACTCCACTTCTCTTCTTCAATCACTTCTGGGAAGGATTGGTGGATGAAATTGGCTGGCCTAAGAGTAAACCTGTGTACCTCATGCCTAATATCGAAATGTACGAGCTGGATAGTCAACATTATTGGCGTGCGGACGTCATTTTGTGCAAGACGGCGGTGTGTTCCAGATACTTGAGGAAATGGTTCGAGGAGAAAGGAAATCCACGAGGCACTCGCGTGATATACACACGTCACACGACATCCAACTTGGCGTTAACGCTACGGAGTCGTTTAAGTTCTAGAGAAAACTCAATGCAGGAGAAAAACTTCTCGGACGTGGCGTTCATTCACACTGCTGGCTCAAGTGCTCAAAAGGGAACACGTCAAGTACTGGACTGTTGGTTGAATCAACCAGATTTCCCCTCTTTAGATCTCTACGTGGCTCAGAATTTATACGACGGCGCGTTTAAGAGCGACTACGGTGAGCGGATCGGTAATAGCTCCAACATTCACATTCATTCCGGCTATTTACCTTCGGATCAATTCGGCCGGGTCATTTCTGAAGGTCGGTTCTTCCTGTGTCCGAGTCTAATGGAAGGTTACGGCCATTATATCAACCAAGCGAGGTCAGCTCGAGCGTTTATCATCACAACCGACGTAGCTCCTATGAACGAATTGATCACTTCGTCGTCTGGCGCATTGATTCGAGCGAGAACAGGAGCGTACGGTGAGCAGTTTCTAGGTGGGACGTCTACTAAAGAGCACGCACTTCAAGATGTCCCTGGTCTGGTAGCTGGCTTTGATAGTGGGGCGTTGTGTGATGCAGTGAAGGATGTTTTGGAGAATACAACACCGGAAGAACGAGCAATTCGAGCAGATAAAGCACTGCAGCAGTATTATTTCGACACTGTTTTCTTCGCTCATTCAATGCGAGAATTACGGGACTACTTGCGTGGTTATAGCAACCTCCGGACAAAAAAAACGGCTGCATGAGGTTTACGAGTGCGAGTTATGCAAAAGTGAGTAAGATGCAAAGAGTCCGTAAATAATAACGCCAGGATTCTCGATTGTATATCTCATTTCGCTGCAGTTGGATGTGTTGCAGAGTGTTTATCTCTGAGTTGGTGTAGTGCGTGCGATTTGCCTTCAAAGTGTGATCATAGATCACCTTGGGCGTTGCCGAATAATGGCTCGTAAAACCTTCAGTAGCTGCTGGTTTTTGCTGCGGAACCACTACCAGTACGTGAACTTGTTCGGTGAATGGCGCCTTCACGTGTAGAGACGTCAAAATGGTCTCGTTGTTAAACTGCTCTCCGTCGACCAACGTCTGGATATCTTCGTGGATTCTTCCTCTCTCCAGCTCCAGCACCAGCACCAGCACCGCAGCGTCCTCGTCCTCGTCCGACAACCATGCGTCGCCTTTCTTGGCCAGATAAAGCTTCAGGTCCCTGGTATCGATATGCTTGAAGTCGTTCGACTTGACCTCCTTGATCGCTGTCTTCAGGCCTGCACCCGACTACTCCTCGTCAATGACTATTGCAAAAGGGTCTTCCGCCGAGCCGACAATCGCACAGAATAGCATTACCATGTTTGCCACGTTCGTAGTTTATCGTTTTCAGGTGGAATTGTATCCTGTAAATAAAACTTGTCAGTTTTCAGGGGAGAGTTCTAAGACTGGTAAATATTGATTCCTTCTCCTTCATTTTTTTAAGTCTCCTCGCTCCAAAAAGGCTAAACGCCACTTACCAGGTTGTATCGGAACTGATCGCACTGGGTATTCGTGCCAATGAGTTGGTGGTGGCACTGCTGACCAATTTGATCGATCATTGGGAGTTCTTTTAGGCTACGATCGAATCACAATTCAGCCAAACGTAGCATTTGGAGTGATCAAGGAGAGTCTGAAGCAGTCGGCATGGGCTAATGAAATCGGTTTACCATGGCTTGTGAAGAGAAGCAAAGCAAGCTGCGTGGAATATTGCGAAAAAAGGGTATGTAATATTACACCGTGCTGAATCCTTGTCGTTTACTACTGCAGTTGTTTAGTAGAGAGTTCGTAATACCTACTTCAATTGTTTAGTCGCTTGGCCCCACCAAATAAGCTTTGGTCGTAATACCGGCACACCTAAGCTTCCTATCAAATTTCTCTGCCCATGTCAGTCATTCTCCAATTTCCAGTCTCTTGCGCTGATCGTTCATCCATTCTAAAATGAACTCGTACATCGTGGACCTGCCCAATACTCAGGCTCTCAGCGACACTGTCATCGGTCATGTCGTCCAGCGAAGTTCGAGACGGTGTGACCACGAAGAAGACCAGAAGGTTTACCAACCTCGTACCCGTCATCGCCACACTCCTTACCAACAAATACGACGAGGGTACACCATGGACACACCCGAGAGTCCTACCGAAGGGAATAGAGAAGTCTCAATGGAGCCCGAGCTACCGTCTTCCATCGTTGGGCTAATCGGCATGACCTTATCGTCTAGACGGAAGAGAGCTTCATGCATAACATCAGACCTCAAGACTGCAAACGAGATCATCGCCACGAACCGCCATGTCCCAGCCGAATTACAACAAGTCATTGTCGCTGACGCCTTGGAGAAGAAGATCCGACGGCGAGAGAGCGTTCGAATCGCCCAGGCACGCTTCCGAGAGAAGAAGATGAAGGCCCAAAACATCACCAGAAGTGCCATCGCTAAGCTCAAGTCGGACATTAAATACCTGGAATCGAAGTCCAAGAACGCGTTGCGTATTCCTATCGCCCCAACCAAGTGGGCCCTGGTTTCCGAGTACTTCCGACAGTTCAACTGCTACGTTGCTTCACATGGAGCGTTCGGACCAACAGCATCGGAATTTCTGCACGAGATGATGAACCCAGACGTACTGGTTGGATCTCAGTTCGGTGTTGAGGCAGCGTTGGAGAACTGGAAGTTGTTTCCTCTACTTTGAGGACGTCCGTATGGAGCTCAAGGATATGAAGATGCCTACACCCGACACGCTGGTTGCTAGTACTGTGACGAGTGTGCGTATCACGAACAAGACGCTCCGGAACGCGTTCCCACACCTGATTGACGATAGCGGCAAGCCATCGCCTTTAGCTACCAGACTGTTGGGGGAGAAACTAGTGATGAAGGGCTCGGTCCTGTTCCGATGGGACTCTTCGATCGATAAAGTGATGCAGCTTTTCTCGCAGACAGATATGCTGACATCGATGCTCAAGGTGCTGCATAGTTTAGAGGATGTATCCATTGTATTTTGCAAGGCTCGCATCGCGCTTCACTAGTAGGGATGCTATTTTACATGCATTCGATATACAAATCGTATCTTTGGTGTTCTTCTTCCTCTAACGCTGTGATCAACCAAACGAGAAATCCGGGCAGGGAATGTTCTGTTCTACTACAGTAATACTAAACTATATATCCTCGTCTGGATCCACTTCGTCGATTTGTTCTCTGTGTCGCAACAATTCACGTAGCTTGAATCGCAGTGCAATTTTGTGTGTAGAGAGTGCCCTGTGATTGAAATAAGCTAGAAGAATGTAAAGTAAAAAGGCCAAAATGGAGAGAAGTTATCTTTAAGGGAAATACTCGGTGGTGCATTTGAAGGGTTATGACGTTGCCAAGAAAACTCGTAAGTAAATGGTGCCAACGAAAACAAAACGCTGTCACCTTCATGTGAATCACGTGCACATGCTGAAAACAGGAATCGAACGAGCAATCTGTCGACCCAAAGCACGCGCCAAGTCCTCGTCAGGGCCAAACACACTAGAGATGGCATGGTACTGTTCGAATGCCTCAAGAACGGCAGTATTGTCGCGGATAGATGGCAGCAACGCAGCCAGTTTGTGTCGCTTCACAGGTTCTCCAAGCCGTGGAATACTGATATCATGAGCCATTGGCGACTGCGTAAGGGTCGCCTTGATCATAGCGAATGCTTCGCCTGGATGAGCAAAAACCACGTGTTGAATGGAAACACAACCGTCGACCTTGTCCGAGACCCAAAAGAACTCCCAGTAATCCGTCAAGTTCGTCAGTAGAGCCATCACCAGGTCGTTGGCAAGAACATCCAGTGCAATCAGTTCCGACAGAGTTTGGTAGATGGCTCGACTGTTGTTGCGCGCATCGACTCTCACGTCGATCAGCATCCTCACGCCAGCCAAAAGAGCCACGTAACTCGGAATCTGCTTGGCAAGAGCACTCATAACGAGAAGATCTGCGTTTCCAACAAGTTCCATGTCGTAGCCAGGGAGTGCAACACTGAGGATGTTGCGGTCTTTTTCCATTGCGAGAACGCAAAGCTCCTCCGCCACGAGAACCTTGTTGATATTGTCTTCTATGTACTGGAGGTATCGTTGACGTTGCTGTTGCTCGAAGGATCCAGCCTGTTCGCCACTTTCATTGAGAATAGTCTCCCACTTGAACGCGTCAACTCGATCGAAATCCTGATCTTGAACCGCGACTGAAACTGTATACGGTAGTAAGTCAATCTCCAAGGTATTCAGAAGCTCTCTTGTCTCTCTTGAGTTCATCTTCGAGAGCTCGTAACGCTCACGTTCAACTCGATCGTAATCTGTCATGAGCAATGGCTCGCAGGCTTCTCTTTGGTCTGGGAGCAATACCAGCACGTGGAGTTGCTCAGCGGTTAGTGTCGGCAACTTCTCAAGCATAAACATCAAGGTGATGCCGGGCCACAACCGTTCTCCTCTAATCAGCATCTTAATATCTTCCGTATCGTCAGCTGTCAGCCACTCGCCATCGCCTTTCGTTGCCAGGTAGAGCCACAGGTCATCGGCGTCGAGATGTTCCAACTCGATCGACTTGGCCTCCTTAATAGCGACCTTGAGTTCTCCAACCGACTTTTCCTCGTCGATAGTCAAAGGAAAAGGCTCTTTCGTACCAACGAACATACAGAAGAGGGTTATCATCTTTCGGCAGATTCTCGAATGAAAAAGACGTTTTTGCGCTTCGTATTTAACATTCTTATTCGGAGGTAAACCTTTCAAGTAGATATCGGTAGTGGAAGGTTTATTCAATCTAAGATTAGACTCGAGGGGGATCGGGTTAGCAACAAAAAGCTAGCGGCTACTGACTACGGCGGTAGCAGTTCGTGATTGGCTGTGCAACCAGCGAATTTCGCCAACGGTGTGGCTGGTAGTAGTGTTAGTCAGTGGTGCGGAGACAGGGACTCGAGACTCGGTTGTTAAGCGCGAAGCAACTACTGTATAATACGTGTCATGTTGTATGTCTTTCGTACTTGGCAAATACAGTCCTGCACCTCCAATTCGGCACCGATGTCACATTATAACCTGTACGACCTAATGGCGGTCCAGACCAAGGGTGATGGACGGTGATGGGCGGGTAGGACGCAATGAACTGATTTATGAGGTTTTATGGTGGTGGTCGACGTTCACCATTCGAGCAGATGTTCGCTTCATCCTTAGCTAATTAACCAAATCAGTACATTTTGTGTTGAGTCGGGTGCCTGAACACATGTAATACTTGATATGTCCCACTCTGCCGAATTGGAGGTGCAGGACTGTACTAGTACAACGGCATCCTCCTGCGTGTACTTAGAAAGTACTATGTTACTGTTACGGAAAGGCCTTCAATTTCCTTACTCTTAAATTTCAAAACGTTCACCTCTTTTTGCCATTCCAGAATCTACCGGCTTGACCAAAGATGTTAAAGCTTTATTGTACGATCATCGGTATGACGAAGGACCCCTTCCCGATTGGTATTAACCAGGAGAAGTCGATGGCGGAATTCAAAACGGCAATCAAGGAGATGTGTCCGAACGTCTTGAAGCATGTCGACGTCAATAACCTGCAGCTTTATCTGGCGATAAAAGGCGACGGCGCATGGCTGACAAAGGATGACTGTGCGGGGCTCGCGCTGGCCCGAGGAGAATCCCACAGTGGCATCGAGATGATGGTCAAAGGAGAGCAGTTGAGGGCTACGAAAACGTTGGAGTGGGTGCTGAGAAAGCGCAATATGCCACCACCACTCGCTGCACAAACCCGTATCGTCGTTTCATGGTGGTGGTTCCACAACAAGAGTTTACAAGCCACAGCAATGCTCACGCACACTTTCAAGGCAAATCGAAAACATTACGCCCACTCAAACATGAGTGTAACGCAAGGAGAGGAGCTCCTAGCAGCTTTAAAGATTCCGTGGGCTCAGCATTAGATTCCAGTCGAACTGCAAAACATTGATCTGCTCCTGTGGACCCCTTTCAATGGAGCCATCTTCGTGACGATCAACGACACAAGCAATACCTCAAGTACGTGGAAGCCAACATCAAAGAAGTGCTTGACAAAGAGGGGCTTCGTGTGATTGGCGTCGAACACAAGAACAACTTTATCAAGGTGGACATTCCATGTCACAACATTGAACTCTCTGGAAGTACGGACCTTCTATCACGGACGAGTTCCCCAAAGCATTGACTGATGTGAAATTGCTGATTGAAGTTAAGAAGCCGACGGAAATCACCGACGGCACCGGATACCAAATTGCGCCAGAATTGAGTATTATCGTATCGGTGGCGTTGTGATGGGTTGCTGACCAAACTCGGCAATTGTTGGGAGTTCTTTTGGATCTCTAAAACGAGATGCGGTCAGGCCATCATGAACTACATGACCTTAACCTCTCCAAGCGCAGGTTTCACGATGATTGAAAAAACACTCTCGTCAAAGGATGACAATCTTTCCTGGCTAGAAGTTCGAGTCCAAGCCCAACTTGGACACATTCTAGATGGAGAGCTGCCATCTATTCCGAACAAGAAGCTGAACACGCAGCTGCCATGGACATTGACTAGACTTTCACGTCAGCCACGTAACTTTTTAACATCGAAACGATATCATAAATTCGTATTATGAGTCCAAGTTTGCATTAGTTAGGGACGTTTTTCACGACGAAATATGTTGTACGATTACCCCCCCCCCCCTCCCTTCGCGATAATTGGGCTAGACGCTTGAAATTCCTACTAACAAAGTAATTTAAAAAAAGGGAAAAAGCTCCTATTCTTCATCCAACCTATGATCGCTTTCCTCACCAACGACCACGCATGAATGCCTTAAACGCCTTCATTTAAGCCGCAAAATCCTTATCGCTAGGTACCTTTGAAATACTTCAGATAGTGAGCTACAGCATGCCTGTTCTCGGAAATTTTATTTCCGAGCTAAGGGGTAGATGCCAGTCGCCTGCTATTCCTCTATTTTCTTATCCCTGTGAAATTCGTTTTGGCTTTTTGGTCTGGTGGACTGTCTGATATAACTGCTATACGTTATGTTTTATATAATTTTATAAATTCGGATGGATGTTGCTCCTGTCGTCTACCAGCAACATCAAATGGTAATTTAAAAACAATTTATTCGACCAATCATAACAATATAAAACGTGTTTTCGCTTGTGATGTTGCGCTAATGTAGCCGTTTAGGATGCAGTTCGCTCTGAAGAAGAACTGTGGATGTCACCAGGAAGACTAAGGACTTGACCGTCTTGAAGGTCACAATTGCTGGTGCCGCTGATCGCAAGTGGTTCACGCGTCGTCGTCCACGTACGGAACTCAAGGGCATCACTGTGTCGGTGCTCAGCTACGTGCCTGTGATCGGCCCCAAGATCGTCGCGTAAGTGGGAGAACCGACTGCAGGTTCGCTTTTGAGAGTTGATTTGAGCTATGAGCAAACAAGAGGATCGACGTGGTATTCGTGTGTACCAGTCGAGGAATCGTGGAAGTGCATCAAATTGTTTTCCTTATTCGTTTCTTTTCAAGTGGTAGCTCTCTAAGTCAGCTACGTATCAATATTTCGATACGACACCACGCAAGTTCCTTGATATTGCGAGCGTGGTGTACGGTGTGGGTCGATCACCGGTTTTGACGCACGGACAGCAGTACCGAAATCGTATCAATATGGCGTAGTGTCTGAACTACGTCTGTCCAGTGTTTTTTGTGCCTCTTTACTATACGGGAGTCCCATTCACGAAGACTTCACGCAGTGAAACTCAGGAAGGACAAACTGGAGAGAATTTTGTGCAGAAGCTGGTATGCATTCGGACAGTCGACTCGCGACCGAAGCGATGCAGGAAGCTGCTGGGACTGCGCATCGCTGGTTACTTGAACTACACGAATGAAGACGTCGAAGCATTTACCAAGGTACTGCACAACCCGGCGAAGGCTGGTTGATATTTACTGTGATGGTGCGGGTGCAATGCTCAATCCAGCCAAAAGCGTGATCATGAGCCTGAATAAGCACAAAACAGATCCAGTCTTCGGTCGCCCAAGAAGGGGGAATCAGTCAAATACCTTGGTATTCCGTTTGGAAACTTGGACATACCTACACAACTGGCTACTCAACTGGACGATAAACTAATGACTCGGCTTCGCTTATGGAAAGGAAGAGCTCGGACGCTCATGGGACGGTGTCTCATTGTGCAGGCTGTGATTATCCTTACTTTGGTATTTTGCGACGACGGTGAATATTCCGATACGCTTTCTTAATCGGTGGCAGTGCAGTGACTAGGTACATCCTATACAACCGCGTGGGTTCAGGACCTGGTGGAATAAATATTGTCAAGAAAGGCCTTGCCACTCAGCAGCAAGAAGATGATGGCATTGGAGTTCCTATCCTGGTACTAAGCATCCGTCGACAGCGATTCACGCTTCTCCAACAGCTTATCCAAGTTCTAAGCAATCACACAGAAGAGTGTGAAGAAGTATGGTACCGGCCAATTGCTGCACTATTACAGCGTCGTTGTGGAAGCTACCCGCGAAGATGGACTGGGGATTTTTTGCTCCAGAATCCGCCAAAACCACCAGGATGGAGACAAGCGTTGCTACCGCTCTGGTGGCGGAAAGTTCTCCTCGACTGAAAACGAGTAAAATGGCCGGATCGCATCTCCCTACAGCTTACACAAGCAAACGTTATCCAACAAGCTCTGTATTCCCGAATATGGTGGAATACTTCAAGTGATTTTCAGGTTTTGCACACGCAAGGTCTACCGCCAACTCCATTGGGCGAAGGAAATTTCAAGTTCAGACATCTATGCCGAGGGATCTCAGCTATGAAAAGTTATGCCTGGCAGATTTCCTAAGTGACGGCTTCATGTGGCCGAGGGCTTTTGAATTCTTTTGTGAGATTCATCCAACAATGCCTCAGGTGCGTGCAACGGACATATTCGCGTTGTATCACCACATATCCCAGATATTTGATCGAGTGCTGCCTCACCCAACGGTTGGATAAATACGAGCCTCCACTCGAGGAAATTTTCCACCGGGATTTTGGCGTTGAATCCGGAAAAGGAACGCGTTTCTTTCCTAACTTAAAGCGAGATGATTTGATCGATGTGTTCTGCCCTCACCCGCTGAAAGAGCTAGGATGCCCTCAAGCCCTGATTCACAAGACATTATCAGAATATGTATCGCTGCGACGCTGTCTTCTCCCGGTTGTACATGATGTGATGCTCCTGATGGTTTTTGGAGATCTCATACTTAGCTCGAGGTTATATTTCTTGAAAACGCTAAACCCTACTGTTAGCAGGGGTCTGAATAAAAAATTTCAGTATCGATAAAATCAGTTTTTAAAAATAAAAAAACGGATTACTGGGATATTCACAAAAAATAAAATATGATATTTCTCGAAAATTGCAATACAATATAACATAAGTGCTTGCATAGCAATGGCAAGACACAATTGAACTGATGGACGTCCTAACCCGAGAAGCCAGCTCTTTTGCGTTCATTATACTCCATACTGACCACCTAACTACCTTAAATCACTGGCCAACAGCAAACACGTACGAATCCTTTTGCATGGTGACCTTTTCATTCTCAAAAACTCCCGCTCAGTCTAAACAATGACGAACAAAGACATCTGCGCCTACTTCTACGAGAACCTTGGTCATGGCCTCTATCGGTGTAAGCATTGTGGCTCCGAGCGCAAGCAAATCGCCAACACTGGATACTCCAACTTGATCGGGCACCTGGCTAACAAGCACGACGGCTTCAAGGACCTATACGCAGCAACGCTGTCTTCCAAGGACAGTACCCTCCGGGATTTTGGGTTCGTGTCTGAAGAGACGTCTCATCGCTTCCAGTGGATGAGATGGGTCGTCGAGCGGAATATGCCGCTGTCGGAAGTCGACAACGAGCTGACACGCTCGATGTCTAGATGGAGGTCAGTGTCGTCACGTGTGCTTCTTAACTCTATGCGTGATGTAGCCAAGAAGGTGGGCAAGTCGCTCGAGAAGGCGCTGGGCAGCTGTTTCGCGCTCATGTTCGATGGTTGGTCCCATGGTTCTATGCACTACGTTGCTGTGTACGCCGTGTTCGAGGCAGACGGTGCAGTTAAGCTGCAGCTCCTTGCTGTGTCTCCACTTCAAGATGGTTCGCAAGATGCTGATTCGCACATAAAGCTCTTGGATGGTGTGCTGGATGTATACGACAAAACACTACCCATGGTGGCTTGCGTTGTCGGTGACAACTGCTCAACCAACCAGTCCATCGCTACCAAAATCGGAGTTCCTCTGGTTGGTTGTGCAAGTCATCGGTTTAATCTCGCGGTTAACCGGTACATTACCGAATATGAACCATTACTGGCACAGGTTAACACCCTTATGTCCAAGTTAACCCTTGTGAATAACTTCGCCGAGCTCGCCAAAACTACTGACCTGCATCCTATCAAACGGAATATCACACGATGGAGTTCTAGTTTCGAGATGCTAGAGCGCTACGTGCGAATCCGTCCCCAGATCCGGACCGTCGAAGCTGTGGAGGAGTTGGTGCCAACTGGAGCAGCACATCGCAAGCTCCTCGAGCTGCTGGAGCACATGAAGAAGTTCCAGAGCATCACTAAGAAGCTGCAGTGCGACGATATCGATTTGGCGGATGTCCGCCTGCTTTTTGACTCGGTTATTAGCGAGTACCCCACGATGCGTGCCCAGCTTAACGCGAACGCTAGTATAGTCCACTCTCCTATATTTGAAGCGGCAGCCGTCAAAGTGATCAACGGTGTCACGCTTTCAAAGGCTGAGGCAGATGCGGTGAAGGCATTCGAGGTGGCGAAGTGTGGAGACAAGCGCAAGAAACGCCAAGATGACTACGCGACGCAGATTCTTCTTGCTGGGCCAAACAAGCGTCCCAGTCGTGCCAACTACAGTCTGCTGTTGAAGGAACTGCCGCCGACTTCGAATGCATGTGAGCGTTTTTTTTCACAGTGCAAGCTTGTGCTCACCCCCCAACGCACTTGTATGCTCCCAGCGAATTTTGAACTCGTCATGTTTCTTCGTGCGAACAGGAATATGTGGGATGTAACGACATTGGCATCAGTTGGTAGCGAGCAGGAGCATTAATTCATATTGCAGTTATTGCGGCCGCTTTCATTATTGCAGCGTGTTGTATTGAGATTATTACTACTGCAGCAACTACAGCCAATTCCGTGTAATACTGAATTGGACAAGGCCTGCTGTCTAGCAATGCGTTCGAGCGTCATGCACAGCAATTGAGACAGTTGAACACTGCTTTTTATCGTGTCCAGCGTTAGAAGAGATGTGGCGATCTCTTTGGATTTAATGGAGTGAAATTTTTTCTGTGGCATTAGATTGGCGGCTACTACTTTTTACGAAACCGAGCGATCTTAAGCTGGAATGGAGACAGAGGCACAAGACTCGTTCTTTGGTGAGTTCATACTTGGAAACTCCGAAATAATATACACTTTCGTGAAACGCGAGTTGAGAGACCAAGCACACAAGCGGTGCTAGGTTCCTTCCGCAGACATTGTCAATTTATCTACTCTCATGCGGAAAAGATTAGTGTTGATGAAGCCATAGTCTTCGACAACTTGGTTTGGAAGCGGTGAGAGCTGAAGTTTTACCTCCTCCTGAACATCGAATTTGACATAATGGTCAAGTGAATTCCAGGTTTGATATCTTAAATCTTAGTTAGCAAAACGAGAAGTCCGATAACTGTTAATCAACTAATTTCTTCTTCTGCACAACCCGGTGACGCAGTTGTCTTTTCAAGTTGTAGTAGCTCGCAAATACAATTGATTTTGTTTGCTGATTCATGGGATCTCTAGTGTAATGCTATTGTGCGAAGAAACGCGTGAACAGATCCGTTGTTTTCGCCACGGTGTTCGCTTGTCCGAGGTCTTTGCAACTTGCGTGAATCAGCGTAGTAGCGACCGTATCAAAACAAGTCTGAATGTTGGCACCATCTCTTGGAGAAAAGTGAGAAGCTGCTATGGGTTTAGCAACTGCACGTCCTTCTTCTTCTCCAACTTGTCGAACTTTATCCGAGACTTCACTCTTGTGACCAACAAGGATGAGGGAAAAGGTAGGAGTTGCAACACCCATTGTAGTACACCCATGAAGCTGATCCGGTCCGTGGCGTCGTAGACAACTAGTGTCGCATCAGCTTGGCAGAAAAAGGAGCTCGGTAGCCGAGCTGCCGATTTTCTCTTGCAGTCCCACAACTAACCTTCACCGGTGCTGCATCCCCACGATCGCGATTCTGGACAAATAATCCTTGCGAGTACCGTTGGTTGGAGTGGTTGAGCTGGTCATTCGATGCAGTAAAGTTGTCTTGCCAACGCCGCTATCCCCTAATACAATTACTACCGACTAATATGTTAACAGAACGTGATGGAAACTAAACCTGTCTGGAATTACCTTTGTACAGCTTGCTTCCCACGGATGACCGGGCAGTGTTGTGCAGTTCCTTTGCTATTTCGTTAAATCTCATTTGGAAATTTCCGAGCTTCTTCGTCCTCGGGACGACCTTAAAACACTCTCGTCAAAGGATGACAATCTTTCCTGGCTAGAAGTTCGAGTCCAAGCCCAACTTGGACACATTCTAGATGGAGAGCTGCCATCTATTCCGAACAAGAAGCTGAACACGCAGCTGCCATGGACATTGACTAGACTTTCACGTCAGCCACGTAACTTTTTAACATCGAAACGATATCATAAATTCGTATTATGAGTCCAAGTTTGCATTAGTTAGGGACGTTTTTCACGACGAAATATGTTGTACGATTACCCCCCCCCCCCTCCCTTCGCGATAATTGGGCTAGACGCTTGAAATTCCTACTAACAAAGTAATTTAAAAAAAGGGAAAAAGCTCCTATTCTTCATCCAACCTATGATCGCTTTCCTCACCAACGACCACGCATGAATGCCTTAAACGCCTTCATTTAAGCCGCAAAATCCTTATCGCTAGGTACCTTTGAAATACTTCAGATAGTGAGCTACAGCATGCCTGTACAGCATAAAATGCTATTATTTCGTCGTAAAAAAAGTCCCTAGCTACTGCAAGTTTGGACTAAAACTTCAGCAAGATCATACGAATTTATAATGATTAGAAATTGGCCTTCTATTTTGTTAATTCTTTGTTCCTATAGAAGTTTATCAAAGTCGCCTCGCCTTTGTTGTTGCTTCCTGAAGGTTCTTTTCGAAGTTGACCTGCTTCTGTCTTGAGATAGAGTAGCATGGGGCCGTTGTGTTCCTCGAGTTAATACTTCTTCGTTTCTCATGTGCCGGTGTTGAGCCGGCACCCTTTGGAGGATCTTGGTTGTTAAGTGCGTAGCTTTGTGGTGCGTTGACAAGTGGACCACCAGGAGGCCCTTAGGGAGTGCGCGCGAGCGAGCAAAGTGAGGAATAAATACTCATGTACGAAAGTACCTGTGTGTTGTGTGTGGTATTGTTAAGATAGGTCTATACTGACCTATCTTAACAATACCTGGACTACGTCTTGCAAACCTATTAAATTGCCAATGTCTCCACGTCTAGTTTCGAGGAGTCCATATTCGTTGTCTTACAGGGTTAGGAAGAAGTTCAGGTTGTCCGAATTCAAACCCCAAGCGCACAACCATTTGGTCACCGTCAATGTTCCACTCACAGACGCATGCCGAATCAAGAATTCACAATGGCTTCGAAATGAAGTGTCGCAACCTAATTTGGTAGCACTTGTACAGAGAAAATCTTCAGTTTTGTAGTGCCCTCTCGGGGTCACCTGGGGTTGATGCCTACTGTCCCGTACCCGGGATTACAGGACCCATTCCAGCGGTGGTGGACTCGAGCCAAGCTAGGATGAGGACCCGATCTAGGACCCGCAGGATGGCTACACCACCCAGGGACTACACTCACGGTACCGTTCCTGTGGTACCGTACCCCTAGAGGGATGTGCCCTTTGGAAAGATGGCGCTAGACGTTCGTGATCTGGAAGAGTGGAGATCCGCAGAGCTGCTCGGACCAATGGACGCCCCGGAAGGTGGGAAGCTGCTACTCTCGTTGGGCGACAGGTGCCTACTGCAAGGACGGATGGCAGGTCATAGGCCCCGGTGTGTGAAGTGGACGAGGTGTCGTCCCTAGGAGCGTTGTGCTATCGCTCTCCCTATTTCTTTAGTTGCGAATTTCCCTGGTCGAGAGAAGACAAGAACAAATTTACGTATCTTTATATTACTAAAGGCGTTCTACTAGACTCTACTTCGACGAACTCCGAGGCCTCACTCAGGACTGTACTCACCCAAACAGCCACAGGTACCGACCCAGCCGGGGAGGTGCGCGACATTTGGTGGAGAAGCAGGGTACCTGTTAGCTGGAGAAGGTCCCGTTTGGCGCGCTAGGAGTTCCAGAACAACCACAGAGGTGGCCGCGAAGTAGCAAGGTCTCGGGGTAATCGAGTCAGGAACGGGTCGTTAACACGCTTGGCAAGCCAGAGGGCCATTTACAAGCCAACGCGTGGAGTGAACGTCGCCGGGAACACTCACCGACGAGAGACTACTGAGGCGCGGAACCGTTCTGCAGAAGTCGAGAGCGACCGAAGAGTCCGAGCGGACCGTTCGAAGGAGACAGTAGCCGTCGCTACTAGAAGCCAAGTGCTGTGCGCTTTATCTTGGAGTTGATTCCCTGGGTGGGGCCTCGACTTTACGCGAGCAGCAAGGAGGAAGTCCCGGAGGACTACATCGTGAAGGTGACGATGGAGACTCTCGGGCAAGGAAGCAACCCCTACGGGGCAGCCCCAGAGGGGGAGAGAGCGTTCTCAGGCGGATCTGAGGACGGAAGTGGAGGACACCGGTCGCTGGGCTCAGCGGACCGTTACTCCCGGGCAGGGAGCGTGCTGGAAGGTGACGCTCCGGATGTGACGACGACGGCAGGCCTCAGTGCAGTGAGGTCTACCGTTCTTCAGTGGGCGGCCGGAGGAGGCGGAACGTCGACTGAACAACCAGGAAGAAGTGTGGCTCCCAGAGTGGGATTTGGGAGGTCTGAGGTCCCGAGTGCGGGCGACGCTTCAAGAAGAACGGTTCCTTCAGGGGAAAGAACCAACCCAAGTGAGTATGCTCGAGGAGCGCCCCGACAGCATACACCCTACAGTGAAGATCCCTTCGGCATGTATCCCCCTGAGCCGCTTGAGGAGAAGCCGAGCGCCGAGGAGCTCGCCTACCGAGAAGAGTACTACGGCCGTACTGGTAGAGACCCGGAACGCTACTGGCGAGCAGAGCCTTCCGCCTCGATGCCTCCGGGAACGTGGAGTTCCACCGGAGAGACCGTTCAGGCCCCAGTAACCTGGACGCAAGAGTACGCTAGTGAGCGTGCTCCAGGATATCCTACGTTCGCTGAGTCGTCCCGACCGTCGATCCCAGCGTGGGAGGGAGTCAGCGACCCTGTGAAGAACGCTTCGTCGGCCTCGAAGACGCCTCAGACCAGGGGTGCGATAGCGAGTTACCGTAATGTAACCATGAAAAACCCTTCGAGTCCTGGAGATTATGGGCTTCACGGTCTGTTCCACCCGCCGGCCAGTCGGGTGCCTGTCAATCCGAAGCCGTCGACGATGATCTCAGCTTCTTCGCACCAGACCCCAGCTCCAGTGGACGTCTCGGCCTATCCTGGAACGGTCGAGTACCCTGAGCGCTCAACGCAGCCTATGAGGATGCCCCCGCAACAACCGTTGCCGCGGCAACAGCTACCGTATCGTCAACAACCGTTCCAGACATCGGCTCCAGTCTCGACAGCCGCCCCGGTGATGCCCTCGCAGCGAACACCCGGACCCCTGAAGACGTCAGTGATGAATCGAGGATCGTATTACTCTCGGGGAGGTGGGGCCCCGAGCGGTCCACCGGGACAGATCCCGTCGTCGGCCTCCATTTACTACCCCGGAGTGTACCCTGGGCCTTCGCAAGTTGGAACGACTACTGGAGCGTGGCCTGGATACGCTCACCAGCCTGCTCTTAGGCACGCATTTCAGCCTCCTCCTACAGTTCCTGCTCAGCAGCCGTTCCCGGCCGTGCAGCCCTCGCAACCTGCTCAGCCTGTGATCGGTATGCCGACGAGTATCAGGAACGCTATCAGGATGCTACAACCGTTCTATTCGGATGACTCCACTGCTGAGAGAGCTGGGAGTTTCTGGGAGTCGTTTGAGCGTGCTACCGTGGGTCTGGACGATGTATTACGGTTGAGTGCGTTCCGTGAGTGCCACAAGAACAAGGCTGGCGACCAGTGGTGGGTGCACTCGCGCATCGATGACTTCGACACGTTGAAGACGCGGTTCTACAACCAGTTCATTTGTCAGACGCCTCAACAGCGCATCGAGTTGCTGAAGAAGACGACCCGATCGAGGGGAATGTCAGCGGAAGTGTGGGGCGACCTGATCTCTCGGTTGTGTGACGACGCACGTTGTTATGATCCGGATATGCGTTACCAGTACTTCCTGTCGGGGTTGAGGAACAGTGAATGGAAGGCCACGCTTTCAAACGCTATGGTCGACTCCATTCCTCAAGCTGTGACCGTTCTGCTATACAAGAACATGCATCTCCCGGTCGAGAACGACGCGGACTTCGAAGACGCGACGTCCTCCAAGGGTTCGGAGAATACGATGATGCAGCAGATGCTGAACTTGATGCAGCAAACGCAGAACATGTTGGCTCAACAACAGCAGCAGCAACAGCAGCAGTACGCTCATCCGAGCGTTCCGCAGACTGCTCCTACCATTGCGGTGGCTCACTACGAGGATCCTGCGTTCGAGAACGCTCCGCCCACCGTGAATGCAGTTGCTCCTGAGGGCCCGGTCAGAGGAATACGGCAAGGCCCGGACATGTACACGCAGGAAGGGAAGATAGTTTGCGGTCGGTGCCACACCTTAGGGTGCAACCGCATTAACTGTCGTCGAGCTGGTGCTACTTGCTCGAATTGCAAGGTTAAGGGCCATGTGTATTTGGAATGTGAACAACCAAGAGGACAACAACAGCAGAACCGTTCCAACTCGCAACCCGCTTCAAACAGGCAGCCGAACGGTTATTACGGGAACCGTGGATGCTTCCTCTGCGACGGCACTGACCATCGAGTGGCCAATTGCCCTACGAAGAAGATACTCACTCAACTGTCGGCTCAAAGCAAGGCTGGAGGCTCGTCCGGGCAGGGACCAGCGTCTAGGCGACAATGAAGAGGACAGGAGGGAGGGGAAGGGGGTGTCGACCCTTCCTCTTGTCTGACGAGCGACATGTCCGAGAACGCTTCCTCCTTTGAAGAAGAAGGGGTTAGAGCGTTCGGAGGGGGAGAATACGCGGTTACCACCGTAGGATTTGGGAGTGAAATGACTGAAATTGCTGTGAACAAGACTGTTACTGAGGAAAGAGAAGAGCGTTCAGAGGAACGTTGGGAACGCCAGGGTCAGAGGATCCAAGCAGAGGCAAGCGTTCCCGAAGAAGAGAATAACTACAGAAAAGAGCGTTCAGAGGAACGTTGGGAACGCCAGGGTCAGAGGATCCAAGCAGAGGCAAGCGTTCCCGAAGAAGAAAACAACTACGGAGAAGGACGTTCGGAGGAACGTTGGGAGCGTGCGGGTCAGAGGACCCAAGCAGAGGCTAGCGCTCCCGGAAGAGAATTCGTCTACGATTATCGAGAGGCTTCGGAACTACCCGAAGAAACTAGAGAGGGAACGCTACTACCAGCAGAGTACGAGGCCGCGGTGGTCTCCGAAGGAGAAGAGGATTACTTTTGCGATTACTATGCAGACTACAAAGAGATCGCTAGTCTGGAAGAAGGAATGCCGGTTGAGTTGACCGCGCAACTAGGAGTCGCTGGTAGCGTTCAATGGGACGAGAATGTTCCCGAGGAAGCTGAAAAAGATAATAGTGGCGAGACTTTTCCTGAGGTAGGAGGAGTTGTAGAGGGTGACATTAAGCAGAACGTTGAAGAAGAACGGTGGAGAGTACTGCCGGGTTCTAAGTCACCCGAATTGGAGATGTCTAAGGAGTCGACGGAACGGTTTGACAGCGATGTGAATGCTGTTCGAGTACTGTTCCAGGGACCAGCGTGCAAACTCAATGGGGACGCGGAAAGGATCTACGTGCGCTTATTGGCAGACTCTAAGTCAAGCGAGGAACGGGAGCGCGAAACAGAGGAGGGAGAAGGTGCAGGAGAAAACAAGGACCAAGTCGGGGAGTCAGTTAGCCCACGAGAAGACAAAACCGCTGCGGTAGCGGATGAGGCGACGACTAAGGGCCCCTAGGTTTCCGGACGAAAACCTGACACTGGAACGCTCCATCGGGAGAACGCTTCGTATCCGGACGAGAATGAAGAGTCTGGCGAAGAACGCTACGTAGAATCTGGTGGAACGACTCTCTTAGCGTCGGAGGATAGAATGGAGAAGAGTAGCGAAGGGGCAGACCCTGTCGCCGGTGAGCCCGGGTCCCAAGCTGGGAAAGTGACTCCTACAGGGAGACGACCCAGGGCTAAATTCTTCACAACCGAGGAGTTAGACGCTTTGGAAGAAGGCCTCGCGTCTGTGGTTGGTGAGGAGAAGGAGGAGTTCGATAAGGAGCTCGAGGATCGCCTGTTCCCTCTGGATGAGGTAGAACTGAAGAGGCGAGTGAAGAAAAACAAAGAGGGAAAGAAGGAATTGACTCTCGCGGAGCTGAGCTGCATCCTCAGCATCCCCGAAGAGACGCTGAAGAGAACGAAGGAGTCGTCGCCTGGTGAGCTGTCGACGCCAGAGTACTGGATTAAGTGGTACGCTTCCACTCTTGCTGCCTCCGAGGCTGCGAAGCGTGCTAACCGTAACTTCAGCAAAGAACCGCCTGACGAAGACGCTGTGGCGAGCGTTGTCGTCGAGGATGGCCGGGATTCAGACCAACGAGACGTCGGCGGTGGACGCAAACTTCATCGAAGGTCGTACAAGAGGGAGAAGGAGAGGAAGAAGAGGAAGTTGGCGCCAAAGGGCGACCCCGACGAGACTGAAATCGTGGCCGAGAACATCGGGATTCCCTTGAGGGAACCCGTACCGGGAACGCAATCGTCGTCTTTGTCGACCGTTCCCGTGCTGGACAAGATCGACGCTGACCCTCAATGGAGACGACTAATCCGGAGGACGGTTTATCAACTCATTGGCCAGGAAATGATGGTCAAGGAGCGTTCCTGTGGGTCCTGCCAAGTGAAGATTCGGGGAAATAAGGACCTGAAGGGCGTTCGAGACCGCTGGCTTGACTTCCAGTTGCAGTCCATGGACCGAAAGATCGAACCGTTCCTCCAGCAGGCGGATCCTCACTTGAATGAACCGTTCAAGAGGACGCTTGTTCAAGAGATCAAGAACAACTACTTACGCTTCGCCGACTCCATCCGGAGTAAGATGCTTGAGAGGACCCCGACTTGTGAACGGTGTCGCACACTCGTGAAGAACCCTGAAAGAGGACTGTATCTACGAAGCGTGTCGTTCGACTGCTCGGCGTTGTTCGCTAACCGTTCTGAAGCGTTGGGAACGCTCAGTTCGAAGGAAGACCAAGCGAACAGAGCGTACGAGTACGCTCATGCAGTTTCAGACGACCGAACGGTTAAACCCCGGAAGGGTGGACTCCGAGAAGTTTTAGGACCGGAGGCTGGCGACTCCGAGGATGAGGACGAAGTCGTCCCGGAGGGTAAACGGATCATCGGCTCCGTCGGGGGGGGTGGAGGCTCTCTCTGTGGGTTACATTGACTGCCTGCCGACGGCTATGCTGATCGACTCGGATGCTGTCGCGAGTCTGATCGACTACCGTGTGCTGAATCGGTTGGGAAGGGCGGACGCTCCGATGTCCCCGTACCCGCAAGGATTGAAGGGTGTTTCTGGACACTCGCTGCGAGTGCGCGGGATGGTCGATCTACCCATGCGCCTCGGGTCTCGTGAGATGACAAGACCGTTCGTGGTCGTCGACAAGCTGCATGTGGACGTCATCTTGGGGACGGATACGCTCAAAGCGTACCGGGCTGTCGTGGATTTGGACGCTACACTGTCTACAGTAATTAGTCTAACTAAGACTATTTCATGTGAGCTGTGTTCCGGCTTGTATACCATTGATAGTCTTAGTGAGACTAATTATTGACTAAGACTATTTGTGCATTCAAAAATAGTCTTAACGAGGGGGGACTCGAACCCTCGCCACATACTCTGACAAGTCACGGCACAGACGACTGAAGCAAATTTGACTGATAGAAACTACAACAAACTTGCTACATTCTATTTGTTCAAGCACTGACAGGTTTCTCGTCAACAGGGTCACCGTCAAAATGTGCGTGGTGTTTGCTGATAATCTCCTGAAGATGAGGATAAAGTTGCTTGATTGACCACGTCCCATCAAGCCCGAGGGATAAGCCACACCGTATCATCGCCTTCCTTGCGTATGGCATACCATTTCGGTCTGTTTGGTGGTTGACAGCCCTGACATCTTCTGCAGCCAGCGGAGGTACTATCAGACCCTTGTGTTAAGAAAGTTGTGGCTCTATAAGTGGTTGCACTTGGTCGGCACTTCCAAAACCTCTAACGCCACAAACATTTGCTGCGAAGAAAACAGTTTAATGCGGAAAGGAAGCACGGTTGCGGCCTTTACAGCCATCTGTACTTTGTCTCCTCTTAATTCAAAACCAATTGTTTAGGAAGCAAAAGGGTGACTCGATCCCGGCCAGTTGGATTAGCGATCTGCACCATTAACCACTCAGACTATTTTTGAAGTTGGCTCGGTCAGACTATTTCCTAACTTTAAATTTTTAAAAAACACAGAAATAGTCTGACTAAGACTAATTTCGAACTTAGACTATTTTCGCACACAGACTAATTACTGTAGACAGTGTAGTACCGTGATTCTCAAGGACACTAAGGAAGTGTTCCCCATCGGATCGCCTCGTGTGGAGGAGATGTACACGGCCCGAATCAACTCGACTGTTCGACTATGCCCGGGAGGCCAAGCGTTAGTGGTCTCGGATGTGCAGGGAGAGGCGGCCGATAACACTACTGTGCTAGTCGAGGGTTACGTGGACCTGGATGAAACTGTGAAGGTGGCTCGAACTTTGTGCACTGTGAACGAAGGCAAGGTGGTGGTGGAGGTCTGTAACGCTTCCACCGAGGACGTGATCATCAAGAAGGGAACGCTTATTGCGGCCGCCACGGTCGTTCCGGAGTCAGCCTTCGCTTTCGAGGATGCAGAGAACGCTTCGAAGCGTGAATCGGACTGGGTGAGTTCGATCATCGGCGCTGTTGAGTCGCAACCTGGAGCGTCCGTAGATCCCATGCCTGAGTTGGATGAGGAGCTGAGGAAGGAGTTCAAGGTGAATTTCGCGGACTCCAAGCTATCGCCCGAACAGCAGGGGCTGTTCTCGGAGCTGCTCGAGTCCTTCTCTGACATGTTTGTGGAGACTTCGATGAAGCCTGGCAGAACGGATCTCTTAGAGTTCTCGATCGACACTGGGGAGAACGCTCCTATCAAGCAAAGACCGTACCGAGTGTCGAGAGCGGAAGGGGATGTCATGAAAGCGGAGATCCAGCAAAACCTCGACTTGGGGATAATCCGACCATCCACGAGTCCGTGGGCGAGTCCTGTACTGATGATACGCAAACCTGACGGCGGGATACGCTTCTGCATCGGCTATAGGCGCCTGAACGCTGTCACCATCAAGGACTGTTACCCTATGCCCCTTATCGATGACATTCTAGATGTCCTGGGGAACGCTAAGCTCTTCTCAACTATGGATATAGCGTCCGGATACTGGAACGTGCCTATGGCCGTGGGGAGCATCGAGAAAACGGCGTTCACGTGCAAGTACGGTTTATTCGAGTGGTTAGTTATGCCTTTTGGCCTATGTAACGCTGTGCCTGCCTTCGAGAGACTCATGGAGAACGTGCTCGTGGACCTCAAGTGGAGGACGTGCCTCGTGTACTTGGACGACTGCGTTGTCTTCAGCGAGGACTTCCCGACGCACCTGATAAGGTTGAAGCAGGTGCTGGAACGCTTCAGAGCGGCCGGCTTCAAATTAAAGATGAAGAAGTGCAAGTGGGGGCGTGACCAGGTAGCGTTCTTGGGTCATATCGTAACGCCGTCCGGCATCCTGCCGAACCCTGAGAAGGTGAAGTCGGTGATGACTTTGAAGAACCCGCACGACCTTCATACCGTGCGAGCGTTCCTGGGGCTTACGAGCTACTTCCGTCGTTATATACCGGGCTACGCCGCTATTACGGCGCCCATAGAACGGTTGAAGGGGAAGGGAGTGCCGTTCAAGTGGTCGGAGGACTGTGAGTCGGCGTTCCGGCAGCTGAAACGGAGGCTCGCGGAGCCGCCTATCCTGGTTTACCCGGATTTCTCGAGGCGTTTTAAACTGTACGTGGACTCCTCCACGTTGGCGATCGGGGCGTGTCTTATGCAGACCGTGGAAGGAAGGGAGCGCGTGGTAGCCTACGCTAGCAAGTTGCTAGTTGGATCCGAAAAGAACTGGATCAACAAACAGAACGGCACTTCGGAGATCGAGTGCTGGGGCATTGTTTAGGCTACACGGAAGTTCCGTTGCAACCTCGATCGGCGTGAGTTCGACCTGTACACGGACCACAAGGCGTTGACGTGGGTCTTTGACGAGAGAAACCGTACCAGTAACGCTAAATTGGCACGGTGGGCGATGGAACTCTCCCAACTACGATTTAAGGTGTTCCACAAGCCTGGAACGGCTATGGGCCACGTGGATGGACTCTCGCGTCTACATGCGGCGACTATTAACGCCGTTTCGATGGCGGATCTGCTTAACGCGGCCGATCCTGTGGAGGATGGTCCCGACGAAGTCGGGGGGACTGCTGTGCCAGGAGGCGATACTACGAGGAGAACCGTTCCTGAGGACGGAGCGGTGGATGGAACGGGAAACAGTGAAGCTGGAGAGCGTGGTTCCGTTCCGGTCGGGGGGTCATCTCGTCGTAACGCTGCTCCTCCTGACCCCGACGATCAACTGTTGGTGTCCCCGGTGGACTTGTTCGGCCTGCAACAGGAACGGTTCCTGGACGAGCAGAAACGGACGCCGTGGATCTTGGCGATGATCGCGTATCTCCAGGATGGTGCTCTCGCCTTCGATCCCCAGCTCCGGGCGCGGACGTTGTTGATGGCTCCTAACTATGCCGTCAAGAACGGCGTGCTGATGAGGAAAGTCTACTTGAAGGCCCGGGCTGGACCTGCTAGTTCTATTGAGGTGTCTGTGATCCCGTTACCTTTCATCTCAACCGTTCTGCACCACTGCCACACGGACGTGTTGGCAGCTCACGTCGGAGTGACGAAGACGCTGGACAAGGTCCGCAAGCATGCGTTCTGGCATGGCTGGAAGCAGGATGTGGCGGAGTACGTGCGCGAGTGCACGATCTGTGGCAGCGGCAAGGGCTACCGTCCGTGGCGGAACGGTCTGATGCAAAGGATGCCGGTGCATGACCTGTCTGGACCGTTCTCGTTGTTGGTCGTGGACGCTATCGGACCCCTGGTCACGACGCCTCGGGGCAAAAAGTTTATTCTAGTCTTTGCCGACTACTTCACCCGCTGGGTGGAGGCGTTCGCGATCGAAGCCTTGGACACGATCACCTTCGTCGAGACGATGGTGAATGAAGTTATCTCGCGGCACGGGGTGCCCGAGAGGTTGCTTAGCGACCAAGGATCCAACTTCATTTCGGAGCTGGCGCGCTCGTTTTACGAAACGCTTGGCATTAAGAAGCTGTTCGGAGCCGCCTACCACCCGCAAACTCAGGGCTTGGTAGTGCGGTTCAACGGAACGCTTATTGGCATGCTGAAGATGTTCGTGAATGAGGCCCAGACCGACTGGGATCTGTATCTACCGCGCGTACTGTTCGCTTACCGTACTTCTTATCACGAAGCGTTAAAGGACTCGCCGTTCTTCTCGCTGTACGGTCGAGATCCCGTGTAACCGCTAGACCTAGCGTTCCTGAACACGGATAACAAGTGGAAGAGCAATGAAGTGGCCGCCTACCGACGGCGTTTGTACCTGTCGCTGAGGGACACCAGGAGGATGGTGGAGCGACAGCTGCTGAAGGCGCAGGACCGGCACGCTGCCCGCCTTGAGGAGCAGGTGGAGGTGAAGTTCGAAGAAGGAGACCCGGTGTGGGTCTACCAATACTTCCGAGCTCGCAGAGGCGAGCGTACCACCAAGAAGTTAGCATTCGCCTGGCACGGTCCCTACAGAGTTGTAGGAACGGTGGGCGAGAACGCGTATCGGGTGGCGATTCCTTCGCACCCGAACCGGGTGGTGACCATCAACGTGAACCGTTTGAAGCGTTTTCGAGGACGCTGGAGTCGACCGTACCCGACGGAGGTGCCTGAGGGTGTGACGTCCCGTCCTGGTATTGATGATGAAGGACCTCTTGAGGAGGCCGACCTACCTTCGACCAGCTACGTGGAACGGTTGGTAATTGGTGGTGAGGAGACGGCTGTCTCTGGGACGAGCAACCCGGTTGTCGACATCCTGGCTCGACGGAAGGAGAACGGTATCACGCAGTACTTAGTACTGTTGGCTACCTACGAGGTGAGCTGGAGGCCTGCTGCTACGCTTCTTCCTAACTATCGAACGCTTCTGCAGGCGTTCGATAATGCTCGGCGAAAGGAGAAGGGTCTACCTGAACTACGTCGCAGTGCACGGTTGGCGGAGGCCAACGTCGCTGTCGACGAAGATGACATGCTCTTCTAGAGAGAAGAGGGAGCTGATTGCCTGTGTGGTGACTATTACGGGCGATGCGAGCTTGAAGAACGAGGGCAAGAGGAAGGCTCTCGTGTGGTGGCTTTATATTTGATTATATTTTGGAGAACGCTCGGTCAGAGTACCGTGCCTACAGTTTGGGAGAACGCTCGGTCAGGGGACCGTGCCTACACATTGGAGAACGCTCGGTTGTGGGCCGTGCGTGCTTATTCTTGTCGAAGAACACGCTGTCGGGACTGTACGTGTACATCGGTGCGTTTGCGGTCGGGGACCGTAATGTTATCGAAGAACGCTCGATGTGAAATTGTATGCGTGTTGGAGAACGCAAAGGGACCGGTGTGTTTATATTTTGGGGAAAGAAGCTACGAAAAACAATTGAAGACGACTAAAGCAGAGAGGAAAAGAGAAAAGGTCATTATGAAGGTTATGCAAGGAACGCTACGCTACCGTTCCTAGACGCTCGGGACACTACGAAGTGCTGTTACCTCCCGACAAGTCGAGGATCTTTTGCTTCTTGGCTGGGGGCTTCTCCTCGTCCTCGTCTCCGTGGGGATCGTCGTCGGACTGGTGCTCATCGTCGTTCTCGCTCGCCTCGGAATCGCTCTCGTCGCTACTGCTGCCCAGGAAGTCGTCTGACGTCTCCTTCTTGACTTGGGTAGTCTCTTCGGCCTCCTGGTCGCGGTTGGACACCTCGGGTGAGGGACTTGGCTTCTTCGGGGAATCGGCTTTGGCTGGCGAAGGACTGCGAGACTTGGGCTTAGGCGGCGTGGGCGTTTTCGCCTTGGGTGACGATGGGGAAGTGGGCTTGGACTTGGTCGGCGAAGCGTTCCCTGAAGCAGCCGGAGAAGCGTTCTTAGGGCTGGTCTTGGGCGTCACGGGAGGAGAAGCGTTCTTGGGGCTGGTCTTGGGCGTCACGGCCGGAGAAGTGTTCTTGGGAGATTTCGGCGGAGTCGCTGCCTTGGGGACCGGAGGGGACGCTTTCGGGGAAGCGTCCGGAGCCACCGAGAAGTCGCTAGAACGCGTCTTTGGCGAGGAGCCCGACTTAGACTTGGACTTCTTGAAGTGGGGAACGAGAAGCTTGGGATCCAGACGCCCAGTACCGTGAGCTGTCGGACGGCCCTTGCGTCTGAAACGATCATAGCCGCCGACTACTTCGGAGGACTCGAGAGCTGGAACTGTCGTGGAGACCTTGTACGAACCGTTCTGGAGCTGCTTCACCATGCTCTTGGCCAATGCGACGATACGAGAACTCTTGCGAAGACACAGCCAGGTGCCTTGGTGAGTGTCCACGGCCCACCCCTTGCGAGGCGAGCGATCGGACTGGATGTCGATCAAGCATCGAGCCCACGCTTCGTCGGAGAGACGATTCTCCACCTTGATGTTGTCCGGGTCCAAAGCCTCCGTCCAGTAGAGGAGGTCAGGAACGTCGGAGAAGGAGTCGCGGTCCAGGAAGAACGGTTCCAAGGCGTGCTTCATCTTCTTCTCGTACTCGGCCTTGTCCCTGCGGCGGAGAGAAACGAGACTGTCGATGATCGGGCCGTGGTAACCCGGGCCTCGCGACTGGTTCCGTCCCGGTTGACCACCCCACCACATCAGCTGCTTAGGGTCGGGGCAATCCTCGAGGAGCTGGAGGAAGTTGTAGTATCCCCACGTCTCAATGCAGAGACTCAGGAACCTCATGCGCCCGGCAACCGCTTCCATCTTGGCCTTGCGACGACGAGTCTGTGCGGCTGAAGACTTGAGAGGCGCGTGAAGCTGCCATTCCCAGAAGACGGGGCGATCGTGGTTCCACCAGCGCCAGTGAGCTCGGTAAACTTCGGGGTACGCTTCAGGGTCGTACCAGAGACTCGAGCCTTCCCACGGATACGCCAACTGGAACGGTGTCTTCCCCTTCTCCGCGGCGTCACTGTAGAGCTCTTCAAGATCGTCACGAATCTCTTGGGGCGTGGTGGCCGCGAGCTCAACCGTGAAGAACGACTTCTTGCGCTCCGAGGGAGACGAAGGCGAAGAGTTCCGAGGCCGTTCCTTGCGCTTCTTGGACGAAGATGACTTGGAGGAGGACGTAGTCTTGGAAGAGCCCCGGGATGAAGCGTTCTTGGGCGAAGGACCTGTGAAGCGAGGATGCAGCTCGGCCCTCTTGCTGAAACGCTGACGCGAAGGCTTGGGCAGTACGAGAACGGGACCCCCGAACGCGTCCGAAGCGTACCCTGTCTGGTCGATGACAGCTTCGGCGATGTCGTCCAGGATGTCGAGCCCGGTGGAGCTTTCGTTGACGTTCAATACCTCCCTCATCTCGGACCAGAAGGCGACCTGAGCCTGCGTGGGCGTCATGTCTTCCTCCTCCCTCTCTTCCCTCTCATCCTCTGCGGCGTAGCGCTTGACGAGACGCTTGAACAACCCGTCGTATTCCTCCTCGAGCCTGGACTTGCCCATGACGACGTTGTTGCCGGTGTTGTTCTCGAAGTGGAAGGAACTGTAATGTGAGAAAGAGCTCCCTTCTCGTTGGGACTTTGCGAAGGCCTTATCCGAGAAAGTGAAGCGTGTGATCCGAATGGACCGATTTTGACTACTAACTACGGTTGGTGGGTGGATTGGACTATCGAGTCTCGATGGTTGAAAGGAAATACCTACGATGATGCCAGGCGACTGGTTTTGGTATTGCAGCGTGCGATAGATCTGGAGAACAGACAGAACGCTCGAGTCGGACGTTGCCAAAGGGGCCATTTCCGTTTTGGTCTCACCACACGCAAGAAGGACTGATGGACGAGTGGGCGAGCTCTGTGCTCGCGGAAGTACGCTCGCTGGGAGCTATTGCCGGTTTACTTGGGAACGGTTCTCATCTGGATTGTGACCACGCCCCTGAGGAACGTGTTCTGGACGTTTGGTGCTGAAGCGTGGAGAGTGACTCGTTTGAACGGTGGTATGTGGCTTGACTTCACAGCGCGATACCAGGAAGTGATGCGGAACCCTGCATTGCGTCAGTTGAACGGTTTAGCCTACGGTTTTGCTTTGTGGAGCGCCCTCTTTGCCGTCCCTGTTCAAGTGTTGGAGCAGAACGCTCTCGAGTACGGTCGCTATGGACAAATGCACCGAAGTTGGTGGGTTGCGGGGCAGATCACGTTCGGAGAGTACGGTCCCGACCTTTTGCTGGAAACTACTGAGTCAGCTAGACGCTATTACCGAGCATGGAGGGAGGGAAGCGTGAACGCTTGGAGACGCGTGTACGCTGGCGTGCAAGGACTGTGCTGGATAACACTTCTAACGCTTTCGATGACTATACATCTGCCAATGATGCTCTACGATCTACTGGAGTTTGTGCTGTGTGGAAGCACAGGTGTGGTCGTGGTGTTGGCTGTCCTGAATGTGCTGAACTACGGAGAGAGATGGACTTCTTGGGGGTATACTATCACCGGAGTCGTAGCCGTTGTCGGTCTAGTAACGCATGGATGGCGCCTGGGAGACCGTGGAGGTCGCCTGCGCAAGATTGCTCCCCGAGGAATCATTGAAGAAGCTTTGGACAGCGTGCAGAGGAATGCTGACGAGCGTTACCGTGCGGAGGAAGCTAGCCTGCAACGTCTACGTGGGCCGGAAGTGATGCCCCAGGAAGAGGCGTCTAGTGAGGAGAGTGATTGCGAAGGGAATGAAGAGTCGGCCCCGTCAGGGGACGAGCCTGAAGAAAGACCTTCAACTGCCGCTAGCGTTCCTGCTCGTCGCTCTTCGATGCCGGAACACTTCACGACGGCCGACGCCTACATGGTCGAATCGCTACGGGGCTTGGCTGACGAGTTCCAACACCGTGTTCGCCGAGGACGGCGAACGTCTAGTCGGGGGGAATGTCCCGTACCCGGGATTACAGGACCCATTCCAGCGGTGGTGGACTCGAGCCAAGCTAGGATGAGGACCCGATCTAGGACCCGCAGGATGGCTACACCACCCAGGGACTACACTCACGGTACCGTTCCTGTGGTACCGTACCCCTAGAGGGATGTGCCCTTTGGAAAGATGGCGCTAGACGTTCGTGATCTGGAAGAGTGGAGATCCGCAGAGCTGCTCGGACCAATGGACGCCCCGGAAGGTGGGAAGCTGCTACTCTCGTTGGGCGACAGGTGCCTACTGCAAGGACGGATGGCAGGTCATAGGCCCCGGTGTGTGAAGTGGACGAGGTGTCGTCCCTAGGAGCGTTGTGCTATCGCTCTCCCTATTTCTTTAGTTGCGAATTTCCCTGGTCGAGAGAAGACAAGAACAAATTTACGTATCTTTATATTACTAAAGGCGTTCTACTAGACTCTACTTCGACGAACTCCGAGGCCTCACTCAGGACTGTACTCACCCAAACAGCCACAGGTACCGACCCAGCCGGGGAGGTACGTCTGCTTGGCCAGAGCAGAAGTCGACTTTATTCTTTAGATTCCAGACCTAGCCGCTATTTTCCATTAACATGCATTCCTAACATTCACTCTTGTTTCTTGCCGTTGTTCGAGCCTTGATCTTCACGTCACGTTGCCTGCACTGCCGTTCCTTGCAACACTCTATCTTCAGTAGCTCGAGAGGTTCACAAATAATCTCGTGACATGTTTAGCGCCATCGCCTACCGTATACCGGTATGTCATTGCGCAGCCGCCATGTCGCGTGACCACCCGATTGTTTAGTCACGTTACATGTAACACATTCGTGTAAGCTTTGAGTAAGCATTGATCGCGTGAATAGAACTAAACAGTATGCAAGTGATACTGTATTTACCGTATATAAGCTTCCTTTGATATCCATTTTTTCTACTCGTGCTAGCCATTCTCTAATTTCCAGTGTCTCGCGCTTCCATTCTAAAATGAACTCGTGCGCCTTGAACCACCCCAATACTCAAGTTTTTAGCGACACTGTGATCGGTCATGTCGTCCAGCGAAGTTCGAGACGGTGTGACCACGAAGAAGACCAGAAGGTTTACCAACCTCGTACCCGTCATCGCCACACTCCTTACCAACAAATACGACGAGGGTACACCATGGACATACCCGAGAGTCCTACCGAAGGAAATAGAGAAGTCTCAATGGAGCCCGAGCTACCGTCTTCCATCGTTGGGCTAATCGGCATGACCTTATCGTCTAGACGGAAGAGAGCTTCATGCATAACATCAGACCTCAAGACTGCCAACGAGATCATCGCCACGAACCGCCATGTCCCAGCGGAATTACAACAAGTCATTGTCGCTGACGCCTTAGAGAAGAAGATCCGACGGCGAGAGAGCGTTCGAATCGCCCAGGCACGCTTCCGAGAGAAGGAGATGAAGGCACAAAACACTATCAGAAGTGCCATCGCTAAGCTCAAGTCGGACATCAAATACCTGGAATCGAAGTCCAAGAAGTCGTTGCGTATTCCTATCGCCCCAACCAAGTGGGCTCTGGTTTCCGAGTACTTCCGACAGTTCAACTGCTACGTTGCTTCACATGTAGCGTTTGGACCAACAGCATCGGAATTTCTGCACGAGATGATGGACCCAGACGTACTGGTTGGATCTCAGTTCGGTGTTGAGGCAGCGTTGGAGAACTGGAAGTTGTTTCCTCTCTACTTTGAGGATGTCCGTATGGAGCTCAAGGATATGAAGATGCCTACACCCGGCACGCTGGTTGCTAGTACTGTGACGAGTGTGCGTATCACGAACAAGACGCTCCGGAACGCGTTCCCACACCTGATTGACGATAGCGGCAAGCCATCGCCTTTAGCTACCAGACTGTTGGGGGAGAAACTAGTGATGAAGGGCTCGGTCTTGTTCCGATGGGACTCTTCGATCGATAAAGTGATGCAGCTTTTCTCGCAGACAGATATGCTGACATCGATGCTCAAGGTGCTGCATAGTTTAGAGGATGTATCCATTGTATTTTGCAAGGCTCGCATCGCGCTTCACTAGTAGGGATGCTATTTTACATGCATTCGATATACAAATCGTATCTTTGGTGTTCTTCTTCCTCTAACGCTGTGATCAACCAAACGAGAAATCCGGGCAGGGAATGTTCTGTTCTACTACAGTAATACTAAAGTATATATCCTCGTCTGGATCCACTTCGTCGATTTGTTCTCTGTGTCGCAACAATTCACGTAGCTTGAATCGCAGTGCAATTTTGTGTGTAGAGAGTGCCCTGTGATTGAAATAAGCTAGAAGAATGTAAAGTAAAAAGGCCAAAATGGAGAGAAGTTATCTTTAAGGGAAATACTCGGTGGTGCATTTGAAGGGTTATGACGTTGCCAAGAAAACTCGTAAGTAAATGGTGCCAACGAAAACAAAACGCTGTCACCTTCATGTGAATCACGTGCACATGCTGAAAACAGGAATCGAACGAGCAATCTGTCGACCCAAAGCACGCGCCAAGTCCTCGTCAGGGCCAAACACACTAGAGATGGCATGGTACTGTTCGAATGCCTCAAGAACGGCAGTATTGTCGCGGATAGATGGCAGCAACGCAGCCAGTTTGTGTCGCTTCACAGGTTCTCCAAGCCGTGGAATACTGATATCATGAGCCATTGGCGACTGCGTAAGGGTCACCTTGATCATAGCGAATGCTTCGCCTGGATGAGCAAAAACCACGTGTTGAATGGAAACACAACCGTTGACCTTGTCCGAGACCCAAAAGAACTCCCAGTAATCCGTCAAGTTCGTCAGTAGAGCCATCACCAGGTCGTTGGCAAGAACATCCAGTGCAATCAGTTCCGACAGAGTTTGGTAGATGGCTCGACTGTTGTTGCGCGCATCGACTCTCACGTCGATCAGCATCCTCACGCCAGCCAAAAGAGCCACGTAACTCGGAATCTGCTTGGCAAGAGCACTCATAACGAGAAGATCTGCGTTTCCAACAAGTTCCATGTCGTAGCCAGGGAGTGCAACACTGAGGATGTTGCGGTCTTTTTCCATTGCGAGAACGCAAAGCTCCTCCGCCACGAGAACCTTGTTGATGTTGTCTTCTATGTACTGGAGGTATCGTTGACGTTGCTGTTGCTCGAAGGGTCCAGCCTGTTCGCCACTTTCATTGAGAATAGTCTCCCACTTGAACGCGTCAACTCGATCGAAATCCTGATCTTGAACCGCGACTGAAACTGTATACGGTAGTAAGTCAATCTCCAAGGTATTCAGAAGCTCTCTTGTCTCTCTTGAGTTCATCTTCGAAAGCTCGTAACACTCACGTTCAACTCGATCGTAATCCGTCATGAGTAATGGCTCGCAGGCTTCTCTTTGGTCTGGGAGCAATACCAGCACGTGGAGTTGCTCAGCGGTTAGTGTCGGCAAATTCTCAAGCATAAACATCAAGGTGTTGGTGGGCCACAACCGTTTTCCTCTAATCAGCATCTTGATGTCTTCCGTATCGTCAGCTGTCAGCCACTTGCCGTTGCCTTTCGTTGCCAGGTAGAGCCACAGGTTATCGGCGTCGAGATGTTCCAACTCGCTCGACTTGGCCTCCTTAATAGCGACCTTGAGTTCTCCAACCGACGAGATTCTCGAATGAAAAAAGACAGAAGCAAATTTGAGATCGCGTTTAAGAGAAAATGGACGATGCAAACCTTTCAAGTAAACTTCGGTGGAATTCTGAAACCCTTCTTTTTAACCCACCGGCTCATCTACCTGCTTGGAAATTCATTGCTTCATCTTTAATAATAAGGTGGAGTATCGTGTCGCTGTAGTTACTGCACGAATGATCTCTAATATTCATTCTAACGCGTACTTTCATCTTAATACTGATTTATTTGGAAAAGCATAAAACTTCCTGTCTTTAAAATCCCAATACATTCACCTCTTTTGCCATCTCAGAATCTGCCGGCTTGACAAAAGATGTTAAAGCTTGATTGTTCGATCGTCGGTATGACGAAGTACCCCTTTTCGATTGGCATTGACGAGGAGAAGTCGGTTGCGCAACTCAAAACGGCAATCAAGGGAACCAAGTCGAACGAGTGGTCGGGAAAAATCAATTTGCAGTGATTTTCAGCATTAAATGTGTAGATTGCAGTACCTATCGTGTATTGGAATACATCGCCACGCCGCAATAACACATTTCCTTGCTCAAATACAAATGGCACATACAAGGTAATGTGAATACCTGCTTCAATAGCTGCTCGGCTGTCTGAAATTGGGAATTTGCACTGCAGGATCCACCACAGCAGTGCATTGTAAGTAAAACAAATATGTACGGCGGATGGAGCAATAGATTTTTTTCCGATCACTGTGTTACGAAGTCGCTCTCTTCCTGAACAAAACCTTTATTCAGGGCTTATCCTCTTGACTTCCTCTGTGCTCTCCTGCGCAGATTCGACTCTGAGGTTGCTAACCAACCTCTCCTTCCTACCATGCACGATAGTCACTCGCAGCTCCTGTAGGTCTTGTTCAACCCCCTTCGCAGTTCTCACCAGCCTCGGTTGCCACGGCATCGTCATTCTCGCTACCAGCAACCTGAAAATGAGCAGAGTTGCAACACGCCGCCCTCCGAAGACAATTCTGCTTCGGAATCCTCACTTCCCTGGTTCATTCGCCTCACTGAATGCAGCTCGTCGTAACTCCCGTGGTGAAGCTTGTACATCAGGGCGCATATTAATCATCTTCGTCAGCTGGCTAATTTCCATCGAGTTCAGCGGTTTAGTGAATAGGTCCGCAGGATTTTCGCCTCCATCCACCTTCCGCAAATTCACAGCTCCCTGTGCAGATTGTTCTCGCACGTAGTGATATCTTAGCTCAATGTGTCGTGTCTTTCGGCTATAGGTAGGATGATCTGCTAGTGCCAACGCCGCTTGATTGTCAACACCCAAATCAAACTTCACAGGGTAATTAGGCACGATCTCCAGCTAAATATTGGTCAAAGCTCGTCCTTCTTGGCACGTTTCACAAGAGGCTACGTATTCAGCGTCAGCTGTACTTTGAGCCACCACACTCTGCCGACGCGCTGCCCACGCAACAGGCTCTCCAGCCACCATCATGACGTATCCGGTAATGCTCTTACGGGTATCTGGACAATTACCCCAGTCGGCGTCACAAAATCCATCGATTTTTATCGTCTTCTCGCCACCTTGTTTCCCAAAGTAGATGCCTCGTTCTTGTGTTGCTGCGAGATACCGAAGAACTCTTTTTACTGCTCCACCGTGAGATTTATTTGGCTTCTCGGTAAATCTGCTCAAATACCCAACACAATAAGCCAAGTCAGGACGTGTACTCGTAGCGAGGTACATTAGTGACCCAATAGCAGCTCGATAGGAAATTCCGGGCTCTTCGTCTCCGTCAACAGCACTCTTCAGCTTCAAGTTCGTCTCCATAGCTGACCGGCTACCATGCGCACTCCCAAACCCAAATCGCTCGAGAACTTCCTTTGCGTATTTTGACTGGTGGAGAAACATCCCATGTTCATCAGCCTCTACCTGAATACCCAAGTAGTTGTGCAACCGTCCTTGGTCCTTAATCCCGTAGCTCTGGTTCAGCTCCTCGAAGAACTTCTTCTTCCAGTCCTCATCGTTTGTCCCCCACACCAAGTCATCAACGTACACGAGAAGAATCGCGGCAACTCCGTCCTTCCTGTACGAGTACAGACATGGCTTCGTAGTACTCTGTTGCCATCCACGCTCTGTCAGCCAAGTGTGCTGTTCATCATTCCATTCTTTGCCACTTTGGTGCAGTCCATACAGTGCATTTTTCACCTTGTACACCCACCCTTTATCAATAGGGAATCCTGCAATTCTCCGAATGTAGTGAACTATCTTGAGCTTCGCGTTCAAGTATGTCGTGTTGATATCACACTGGAAGGGATCCAGATTCAGCAAAACACATAGTGCCACAAACATTCGAAATGAAGCCATTCTGGCTACCGGAGAGAAAATCTCATCAACAAAGAAATCAATTCCAGGTTCTTAGCGATCACCTCTGGCACACAGTCGAGGACGGAAACGAGTAATTTCTCCAGTATCATTCGTCTTCACTTGGTACCGCCACATTGTACCCAGCGCCGTCTTGCTTCAGGAACTTCTGTTTCAGGTACTAGTTCGAGGACATCTTTCTCGACCATGGCAGCTATCTCCCGCTCCATAACCTTCCACCATTCTTGACTCTGTGGTGATTCCATTGCTTCCATGAATGTCCGCGGCAACTTTACTTCAGACGCATGCCACTCATGGACTCGATCTTTGTTTTGCTCGTACAGTACTGTCACGTACGCGAGAGCAGCAAATACAGCAAATCCCATGTCGTCTAACTCGCGTCTCCGGAACGTCAACTTCGACAAGACCAGTCTTCCGTTCATGTTCAGCAGGAGGTTCTGAGCTCTGGTGTTCTTCTGTAACTTCGAACACCATATTCTCAATCATTTTAGGAGGTTCTAGTATTAGCCAACTTGCTTCTCGCTGCACCTCATCATCTCTCTTGGGGCTTGTCGTCGTCGTACTTTGTTCCGGTATTTCACCTTTACGCCCCCCTACGACCGGTAAGTCGTAATCAGCTCTTCCTTCTGTAGTTTGATCCGGGTATTGTTCTCTCGCCCACTCAACGACAGCCTTGTCAAATGTATCAGCTTCATGCCTGTCTCGATAGAGAATTTTCTCGTTGACAGTGACTTGACCTCCAAACTGTACAGAATGCTCACTGGGGTAGTACACCTTATACCCAAGTTGTCCCTCTCGAAAACCCAGTACAAATCCCACCCGGAAATTGTCAGCAAACTTATGTCTTGCCGCTCCGACCTTGGTATGCACGTAGGCTAGTGCACCAAACTTTCTCAAGTGGTGAATGTCCGGTGTTCTCTCCCACATCGCCACGTAAGGAATGCCTTCTATCGCACTCGAATACGATCTGTTCTTGGTATATGCCGCGTAATACAACGCATCTACCCAGAACGAAGTAGGAAATCCAGACTCCTTCATCATTGATTTCATCATCCCGGTGATAGTCTGGTGACTTCTTTCAACCATGTTCAGCCGCGAGGTATTCGGTGGAGTCGAGTACAATTGTAATTCTTCGGTGGGAAATGAAGATCAGCAAATACTAGTTGGTTCCTCTTCTTGATGCCACGGTCAAGCTGCTTCATCGGTGTTTTCGCTTTCTGTTTTCCGAGCTGACACGCCTCACACATGTCAAACTGCCGCTTGCGCAGTGTCATACCTTTTACCATACACTTATCCGCCATTTCCTTGACGAATTGTGGGCACAGATGACCTAAACGATCATGCCACGTCTTCAAACCTGCAACGCCATTGCTCAGCGCAAAATTAACCACACTGCCAGGCTCGCCATCCAGATCAGCATCTGCAAGAAAGTTGTTCTTGGCTTCGAAGATCCACAGACCTATGTATATCCGCCTTCAGTGCACACACGCCGTTCTTACTCAGCAAATAGCGTCTCTTAGCGTTGTCATACGCCACGTCAAAGCCTTGCTCATGTGCCTTGGACTGGGATAGCAGGTTCTGATGCTCCGGGGAGAAAAATACGTTCTCCAGTCGGAGCAAAACGACCTCCTCGCCCAGCTTTACCCACAAGTTCACAGTACCGACTCCAACCGGAACTGCAGAGCCACTATACCCTCGTACGATCGATCGCTGTTGCTCAGCGGCTGAAAGGTCTCGATACGTGGCAAAGTACCGTTTGTCTCCTACAAGGGGTCGATTGGCGGCACAGTCGAAGATCCATCGCCCAGACGAGTACTCTGGTTGATTCTTCTCATCGACGGCTAAAGTTGATCCCTGGTCTTCGTTTGATCCTCGATCCTCGTCCGTAGCACAATCTCTGCTTACGGTGATTAGCCCAGTGCCTTCTCCATCATGTTGATCTCCGCTTTTGCTAGCATTTGGACAGTTCTTCTTGATATGTCCCGGCTGATGCCATCCATAGCAGTTTCTTTCGCCGCGATCTCGGTAGTATTGCTGGGCTCTCTCTTGGCGCTTTCCATTTCCACCACTAGATTCCCAGAAGTATCTCCACTGGTGTTGTCTTTGCTCGCAGCATTAGACCCACTGCGTGATGCACCTCCAGACCCACTGTCGGCTTGCTCGTTTTGGCTGTGACTTTGTGCGGTTGGAGGCCGTTTCCCTCCTTTACCACCTTGTTGGTCTCCTTGGTTCAGGTCTCGACGGGTGTTCGTCATCTTCTCAACTTGAGAGTTCCTGTCTAAGATGAGGATCATCGCCCTAGCTTTTTCAGGAGTACTTAGTGTCTGCATTCCTCCCAGGAACATCAGCGTCTGTAACTGCTGGTAGTAGTGAAACTGCGACATCGACCGGATCATTAGATCCACCATCCAAACGTCGCTCACATCCGCGTCCAACGCCGCTAGCTGCTCTTGCAGAGCTATCATATATGACAGGTGATTCTCGACATCAGCTCCTGCACGACATGACGCAATCTCCAGTTTGTTGCGCAGTGTTCGTTGCATGTACAGCCGTGGCGTGGGATTTTCCCGTCCTTCGAATCGTTTACAGAGGTAGTCCCACATCTCCGCACTCGAGTCGTACCGCATCACTTGTCTAGCCAACGTACAAGAAAGTGAGCTTGAAAGTATCATTCCAAGAAGTCGGTCTTGACGAAGAAACGTCAACTGGTCGCGCCGAGCCAGTATGTCGCCAACTACGATACTTTTATCGCAGATAGCATTCATGGGCCATTCGTGCTCCTCGACTTGGTAGCACATGAGATATCGACTCATCTGGCGCTTGTACAGTTGCCATTCCCGCCTATTCCAATTCACAGGACACCCCTCCTGATTCCACTCCACATCCGGAGGTCTTCCTGACGATGCTGAATTCGTTGCCATCCGAGCCGTTGGGCTCATAACCCTGTTACGAAGTCGCTCTCTTCCTGAACAAAACCTTTATTCAGGGCTTATCCTCTTGACTTCCTCTGTGCTCTCCTGCGCAGATTCGACTCTGAGGTTGCTAACCAACCTCTCCTTCCTACCATGCACGATAGTCGCTCGCAGCTCCTGTAGGTCTTGTTCAACCCCCTTCGCAGTTCTCACCAGCCTCGGTTGACACTGCATCGTCATTCTCGCTACCAGCAACCTGAAAATGAGCAGAGTTGCAACACACTGTCATCATGTGGATAGCTTTTTACCGGAAGGGTACGCTCGTTCGGAAGTTGACGCCGCGTATACCTACAGTATAAGTTGCAACATTTTTTTATTGTCAATTGTGGTATTTGTACTAACTTTTGTACAAACTTTTGTATAGTTTTAGAGTCAAGGATGTTACCGCACTGGGTATTTGATCATAAATTCCAGGATGAAACACGGAACCGAACCATCACGTACCATGATTTGTGTCCTAACACGCCCATGATCTTCTTCAATCACTGGGAAGATCTACCTGATGCTGCTGATTGGCCTGCAGCTATCTCATGCCGAATATGGAGATGTACGAATTGGAAAGTGAACATTATTGGCGAGCAGACGTGATTTTACGCAAAACTGCACTATGCTCAAGGTATTTACGCAAGTGGTTCAAGCAAGAAGCCAACCCGAGAGGAACCAGAGTGCTATACACACGCCACACGACGTCCAACTTAACGTTGACGTACAAAAATTAAATTAACAGCAAGTCAAGCGGATGCCAGACCAGAGAAGAATTTCTCCGACGTGACGTTCTTACACACAGCGGGTACCAGTATGCAGCAGCATACACGAAGTGTACGTACATTCTTACGGCTGAGAGAGTTCAAGACTGATTAAATGCTGTGTATTTTACAGTTTTAGAGTCCCGAATGCTCCCGCGGTGGGTGTTTGAAGTCGAATTTCAAGATACAACACTCAACCGCACAGTCTCCTACCATGATCTGTGTCCGAATACTCCACTTCTCTTGACTGACATGTTGAGGAACACGACACCCGAAGAGCGAGCCAAACGCGCAGATAAAGCTCTGCAACAGTACTACTTTGATACAGTCTTCTTCGCACAGAAGATGCAGGAACTACGAGTCTTCGCCCGAGCTCACAGTCACTTAGGACGTTCGCATGGCACGTTAAGGCGGCATGATGAGTCCAAAGCCTCACCGGAACCATGAGTACCTCGATAATAAACGAGAAACGTTGACGTTTTGCAGCTGTAGGGTCTCATTTGAACCGTCCCCTCATGTTGGTGATACGCCGGCTGCACAGTTCCGTCGGACGGCTGCATCTGCTTCTGTGCGTGCCATTAGCATTAACGTTGTATGCGCTCATGACGGGGATGTCGGTGTTTCCTGGTTTCAGTCCGGTGTGGAACACTGAGCCGGTTCTGGTTAAGGAATCCCGACCCGATCTGTATCCAGACGTAGTGTTTGAGATGGACTGGAGCCAACGGATCAAGGAGAAGGATATTATCCACGAGGCGACATTGCATCGTGGTTGTCTTGAACATAAGGATAGTGTCATACCTTGGACGTTCGGACGCAATGAGAGTGAAGAGATCCACGAACTGGTAGATAAAACGGATCCCAAACTACTCGAGAAGCTTCGACACTGTCCGGATGTGGACGTGATGGTCCCAACCGGAATCCGCTCGTTCGGATATTGTGAAGATGCAGCAGCATACACGAAGTGTACGTACATTCTTACGGCTGAGAGAGTTCAAGACTGATTAAATGCTGTGTATTTTAAAGTTTTAGAGTCCCGAATGCTCCCGCGGTGGGTGTTTGAAGTCGAATTTCAAGATACAACACTCAACCGCACAGTCTCCTACCATGATCTGTGTCCGAATACTCCACTTCTCTTCTTCAATCACTTCTGGGAAGGATTGGTGGATGAAATTGGCTGGCCTAAGAGTAAACCTGTGTACCTCATGCCTAATATCGAAATGTACGAGCTGGATAGTCAACATTATTGGCGTGCGGACGTCATTTTGTGCAAGACGGCGGTGTGTTCCAGATACTTGAGGAAATGGTTCGAGGAGAAAGGAAATCCACGAGGCACTCGCGTGATATACACACGTCACACGACATCCAACTTGGCGTTAACGCTACGGAGTCGTTTAAGTTCTAGAGAAAACTCAATGCAGGAGAAAAACTTCTCGGACGTGGCGTTCATTCACACTGCTGGCTCAAGTGCTCAAAAGGGAACACGTCAAGTACTGGACTGTTGGTTGAATCAACCAGATTTCCCCTCTTTAGATCTCTACGTGGCTCAGAATTTATACGACGGCGCGTTTAAGAGCGACTACGGTGAGCGGATCGGTAATAGCTCCAACATTCGCATTCATTCCGGCTATTTACCTTCGGATCAATTCGGCCGGGTCATTTCTGAAGGTCGGTTCTTCCTGTGTCCGAGTCTAATGGAAGGTTACGGCCATTATATCAACCAAGCGAGGTCAGCTCGAGCGTTTATCATCACAACCGACGTAGCTCCTATGAACGAATTGATCACTTCGTCGTCTGGCGCATTGATTCGAGCGAGAACAGGAGCGTACGGTGAGCAGTTTCTAGGTGGGACGTCTACTAAAGAGCACGCACTTCAAGATGTCCCTGGTCTGGTAGCTGGCTTTGATAGTGGGGCGTTATGTGATGCAGTGAAGGATATTTTGGAGAATACAACACCGGAAGAACGAGCAATTCGAGCAGATAAAGCACTGCAGCAGTATTATTTCGACACTGTTTTCTTCGCTCATTCAATGCGAGAATTACGGGACTACTTGCGTGGTTATAGCAACCTCCGGACAAAAAAAACGGCTGCATGAGGTTTACGAGTGCGAGTTATGCAAAAGTGAGTAAGATGCAAAGAGTCCGTAAATAATAACGCCAGGATTCTCGATTGTATATCTCATTTCGCTGCAGTTGGATGTGTTGCAGAGTGTTTATCTCTGAGTTGGTGTAGTGCGTGCGATTTGCCTTCAAAGTGTGATCATAGATCACCTTGGGCGTTGCCGAATGATGGCTCGTAAAACCTTCAGCAGTCGCTGGTTTTTGCTGCGGAACCACTATCAGCACGTGGATTTGTTCGGTGAATGGCGCCTTCACGTGTAGCGACTTCAAAATGGTCTCGTTCTTCAACTGCTCTCCGTCGACCAACGTCTGGATGTCTTCATGGATTCTTCCTCTCTCCCAGCGTCCTCGTCGCCTTTCTTGCCCAGATAAAGCTTCAGGTCTCTGGTGTCGATATGCTTGAAGCCGTTCGACTTGACCTCCTTTATCGCCGTCTTCAGATCTGCACCCGACTTCTCCTCGTCAATGACTATTGCAAAAGGGTTTTCCGCCGAGCCGACGATCCCACAAAACAGCATTAACATGTTTGCCATGTACGTAGTAGGAAGCGAAATGGTGATTATCGTTTTTTTTGTCGGCTTTTCTGGAATTTAAATGAATTGTAAAATTCCTTCTTGATTTTTTTTTTTTAATTCTCCCACCGTCTCCTCGCTCCAAAAAACTAAACGCCATTTACCAGGTTGTATCGGAACTGATCGCACTGGGTATTCGTGCCAATGAGTTGGTGGTGGCACTGCTGACCAATTCGATCGATCATTGGGAGTTCTTTTGGGCTACGATCGAATTGCAATTCAGCCAAACGTAGCATTTGGAGTGATCAAGGAGAGACCGACATGGGCTAATGAAATCGGTTTACCATGCTTTGAACAACTTGTGGAGAGAAGCAAAGCAAAGCTGCGTGGATTATTGCGAAAACACTGGGTCAATTGAGCACAATGTAATACCGGTATTACTTCGGGCTAAATCCTCTTAGATTTGTCGTTTACTACTGCAGTTGTTTAGTAGTGAGTTCGTAATACCTACTTCAATTGTTTAGTCGCTTGGCCCCACCAAATAAGCTTTGGTCGTAATACCGGCACACCTAAGCTTCCTATCAAATTTCTCTGCCCATGTTACCCATTCTCCAATTTCCAGTCTCTTGCGCTGATCGGTCATCCATTCTAAAATGAACTCGTACATCGTGGACCTGTCCAGTACTCAAGCTTTCAGCGACGCAGTCATCGGTCATGTCGTCCAGCGAAGTTCAAGGCAGTGTGACCACGATGAAGACCAGAAGGTTTATCATCCTCGTTCCAGTCATCGCCACACTCCTTACCAACAAATACGACGAGGGTACACCATGGACACACCCGAGAGTTTTATTGGGAATAGAGAAGCCTCAATGAAGCCCACGCTACCGTCTTCCATCGTTGGGCTACTCGGCACGACCTTATCGTCTAGACGGAAGAGAGCTTCATGCATAACATCAGACCTCAAGACTGCCAACGAGATCATCGCCACGAACCGCCATGTCCCAGCCGAATTACAACAAGTCATTGTCGCTGACGCCTTAGAGAAGAAGATCCGACGGCGAGAGAGCGTCCGAATCGCCCAGGCACGCTTCCGAGAGAAGAAGATGAAGGCCCAAAACATCACCAGAAGTGCCATCGCTAAGCTCAAGTCGGACATCAAATACCTGGAATCGAAGTCCAAGAACTCGTTGCGTATTCCTATCGCCCCAACCAAGTGGGCTCTGGCTTCCGAGTACTTCCGACAGTTCAACTGCTACGTTGCTTCACATGGAGCGTTCGGACCAACAGCATCTGAATTTCTGCGTGAGATGATGGATCCAGACGTACTGGTTGGGTCTCAGTTCGGTGTTGAGGCGGCGTTGGAGAACTGGAAGTTGTTTCCTCTCTACTTTGAGGATGTCCGTATGGAGCTCAAGGATATGAAGATGCCTACACCCGACACGCTGATTGCTAGTACTGTGACGAGCGTGTGTATCACGAACAAGACGCTCCGGAACGCGTTCCCACACCTGATTGACGATAGCGGCAAGCCGTCGCCTCTAGTTACCAGACTGTTAGGGGAGAAACTAATGATGAAGGGAACGGTCCTGTTCCGATGGGACTCTTCGACTGATAAAGTGGTGCAGCTTCTTTCACAGACAGATATGCTGACATCGATGCTCAACGTGCTGCATAGTTTAGAGGATGTATCCAGCGTCTTTTGCAAGGATCATTAACTTGCTACTACATGTATTTGATATACAAATCGTATCTTTGGTGTTCTTCTTCCACTAACGCTGTGATAAACCAAACAAGAAATCCGGGCAGGGAATGTTCTATTCTATTACAGTAATACTAAAGTATATATCCTCGTCTGGATCCACTTCGTCGATTTGTTCTCTGTGTCGCAACAATTCACGTAGCTTGAATCTCTTCGCAGGCAGGGGAAACTGATTTTAATGTCATTTCAGGGGCGAACTGTTGAGGCCAAGACGAAGCGTATTGGTTTTTGTTGCATGCCATGGACGCAAATTTCACGACAGAAACATGTACGCAGTCAAGCGAGACAAATGTCAGACCGAACTCGGAAGTCTCTTCAAGTACAATTTTGTGTGGAGGGAGTGCCCTGGGATTGAAATACCTCCAAGCTGGTAAGGGGTAAAAAGCCAACACGTTGTCGAAGAATTTCGTTGCATTTATAGTAAAGGGGCCAAACATGGGGATGGCTTTCAGTTGTTCGTCATGTAGAGTGTGTGTCGCGCACTGAATTTGCTACTACCGGCAGTCTGCTTGTTGTGAAGAGCGTGAGTTTCCGGAAGAAATGCTGGACTTGTAAGAGAAAAATTTGAGTATTCTCCATACTGAAGCTATAACAACATAAATCACAGCCACTTCCTTGTGCTTAAATTCCAGGGCTACACTGATAGGTGACCGAGAAACGCATACAGGACCAGTAATGCCTGCAGTGCATACTTGATGTACAAGGCATCAGGTAAAGGTTATTTGTGTAGTCGCTGTGGGGAAAGCCAATGACGTTCTCATAGTTAAAATTCCAGGCAAAGACGTAAAGAATGATAAGTTTTAGCGTCCTCGTGGTATGTGAACCTGTTTCCTGGTTGCTAAAATCAATTTACGAAGTTCTATTGGTCAGACTCTGACTCAGAGATTGCTTCATGATTGGTCGTAATGCCTGCGATTTGCCTTGAAAGTGTCTCCACAGATATTGCTGAATGATGGCATGTAAACTCTTGTTGTGGAAGCACCACCAGCACGGGAAGTGAAACGACGATACGGGTTTGTGCAGCGAGTGGTGGTGGCATGTTGCGCTTTCTCAGCACCCACTCCAACGCTTTCGTAGCCCTCAACTGCTCTCCTTTGACCATCATCTCGATGCCGCTGTGGGGTTCTCCTCGGGCCAGCGCGAGCCCCGCACAGTCATCCTTTGTCAGCCATGCGCCGTCGCCTTTTATCGCCAGATAAAGCTGCAGGTTATTGACGTCGACATGCTTCAAGACGTTCGTACACATCTCCTTGATTGCCGTTTTGAATTCCGCCATCGACTTCTCCTGGTTAATACCAATCGGGAAGGGGTCCTTCGTCATACCGATGATCGCACAATAAAGCTTTAACATCTTTTACGAAGCCGCCAGATTCTGGAATGGCGAGAGGAGGTGAATGTATTGAGAATTAAAAGACAGGAAGTTGAAGTCCTTTCCAAATCAATCAGTTTTAAGATGAAAGTACGCGTTAGAATGGATACTTGAGATCATTTGTGCAGTAACTACAGCGACACGATACTCCACCTTAGATGGAGCAAGGAATTTCCAAGCACATGCAGGAGACCGGGTAGATGAGCCGGGTGAGTTAAAAAAAATACTAACAAGGTTAAACTCTTTCCGAAGTCTACTTGAAAGGTTTCGATCTCAACATTTGCTTCTGTCTTTTTCATTCGAGATTCTGCCGACTTAACCGAAAGATGATAACCCTCTTCTGTATGATCGTTGGTACGAAAGAGCCTTTTCCTGTGACTATCGACGAGAAAAAGTCGGTTGGAGAACTCAAGGTCGCTATTAAGGAGGCCAAGTCGAGCGAGTTGGAACATCTCGACGCCGATAACCTGTGGCTCTACCTGGCAACGAAAGGCAACGGCAAGTGGCTGACAGCTGATGATACTGAAGATATCAAGATGCTGATTAGAGGAAAACGGTTGTGGCCCACCAACACCTTGATGTTTATGCTTGAGAAGTTGCCGACACTAACCGCTGAGCAACTCCACATGCTGGTATTGCTCCCAGACCAAAGAGAAGCCTGCGAGCCATTACTCATGACGGATTACGATCGAGTTGAACGTGAGTGTTACGAGCTTTCGAAGATGAACTCAAGAGAGACAAGAGAGCTTCTGAATACCTTGGAGATTGACTTACTACCGTATACAGTTTCAGTCGCGGTTCAAGATCAGGATTTTGATCAAGTTGACGCGTTCAAGTGGGAGACTATTCGCAATGAAAGTGGCGAACAGGCTGGACCCTTCGAGCTACAGCAACGTCAACGATACCTCCAGTACATGGAAGACAATATTAACAAGGTTCTCGTGGCGGAGGAGCTTTGCGTTCTCGCAATGGAAAAAGACCGCAACATCCTCAGTGTTGCACTCCCTGGCTACGACATGGAACTTGTTGGAAACGCAGATCTTCTCGTTATGAGTGCTCTTGCCAAGCAGATTCCGAGTTACGTGGCTCTTTTGGCTGGCGTGAGGATGCTGATCGACGTGAGAGTCGATGCGCGCAACAACAGTCGAGCCATCTACCAAACTCTGTCGGAACTGATTGCACTGGATGTTCTTGCCAACGACCTGGTGATGGCTCTACTGACGAACTTGACGGATTACTGGGAGTTCTTTTGGGTCTCGGACAAGGTCGACGGTTGTGTTTCCATTCAACACGTGGTTTTTGCTCGTCCAGGCGAAGCATTCGCTATGATCAAGGCGACCCTTACGCAGTCGCCAATGGCCCATGAGATCAGTATTCCATGGCTTCGAGAACCTGTGAAGCGACACAAACTGGCTGCGTTGCTGCCATCTATCCGCGACAATACTGCCGTTCTTGAGGCATTCGAACAGTACCATGCCATCTCTAGTGTGTTTGGCCCTGACGAGGACTTGGCGCGTGCTTTGGGTCGACAGATTGCTCGTTCGATTCCCGTTTTCAGCATGTGCACGTGATTTATGGTGGTATGTTTCGTTCGGCACCGTTTAGTATTTCCGAGTTTTCTTGGCAACAATTAAGATAACTTCCTCTCGTCTATCTGGGCAGAAAACATCAGTCAAACGATTTTTTCCAATTTTTTTTCTAAGAAAGCAATACCTGAAAAGAAAAAAATATTGCAACGATCTTCAATACACTGTTCTACCTTGATGGTCAACCCAAATTTGGGGCTCAAAACCTAACTGTTGTAGCGTCATAGTTTTCCGGTCACAGTTGAGCTCATCCGCCTGGTAAATAAACTGATAATGCATCCTGTGTGACGACTGGATATTCGCCACGTTGGCAGTAGTGCCCTTGTTTTCCGATAGTGAATGTCATTTCGAAGTCTCCATGTGGCATGAAAAGTAACTGCAACGTGGATTCTCCGTAGGAGTAAAATCACCTTTTGGTTCTTTCTCCATCCCTGTGTATATCTTGTGATCTCCAAGTCAAATTCGTCACGAAAACGCCTGCCCAATGTATCCACACCTGGTGCCACCTCGGCCGTAACGATGGGCACGCGAAACATCAATGTTCCACCGTCTCAATCTCTTGAAATATCGGCCGAACACACTGCTGAAATGTGGAGTTGAGCGACGTTAGGAGGAACAATCGCGAACCCACTGTTAAGTCTCCAAAGAACATTCGTACCATCACATCATGAACCACCGGCAACATATAATAACGGAGGGAAAGAAGACTAGTAAGCATCTGATGTATACGTCCAGCAGGGCAACCAAGATCCTCCATAGGGTGCCGGTTCAACACCGGCACTTGCTGAAGAAGCTTGTTCCAGTCTTGGGGGCGTAGATAGGGAAAGAAATGCACATTTGTGTTGTCAGAAAGGTTAACACCAAATACAGGCGGCAACTGGGTGATCTCCATTGCTTGGATCACCAGCTTGCGAATCAGGAATAACGTGGTAAAATACTTGAGAGAGCTGCCTGTATAAGGTAATGATGTCGTGAAGATTAACTTTGGAGCCCAGGATCGGGTGTACCTCTGAGCAAATCTTCGTAAAGAAAGTAGTCGAAGTTGGGCAATGACGATTGTCATCCATAAAATCTACTAAACATCCCTTGAGTTTTTCAGCGATCGATCGACGAAGACATCGAAATTTTGTTGAGGCCAGCACCCACAGGTTTTTAATTTAACGTTGGTTCTCGCACCTGGAAATCCTTCAGTTTGCTCCACCAAATTGGGCACGACAGCGCCCATTGCACAGTCTTGATTCTGTTGCTCCACTGTGAGACTTCCTCTGGCCAGTTGGTCCTGTCCCATTCCTTCATTATCTGTCTCCACCACAGGGAAGCATTGTAGCCCTCCACCTGGCAGGTCGTGGTGGGTCCTGTAATAGGAAGTCACTACACTGTGGACAGGTAGTGCTTCACTCCCCTGAAAGTCAAGCAGTGTCAGAAGAATCCCGCGTCGTAGTGACAATTGATCTCACTGGTAACAACGAAGACGGTTGGAAGTGAACGACAAGTCAGTCGGGAGCAACGGAGTGCAGGACGGTGGCGAGTAGGACTAAAGACACAAGACATTGGCGGAGACGTTGAAGTTGCAGGACGACGGCTACACGAGAAGATCGCTACAGGAGGGATGCCACGGAGCGGTTTCGACGGAGATAAGTATACGACCAAGGCGAACGACGCAGACGGAAGATAACGGACGACGGAGGAGATTCGCAGAACGTCACCGAAGGAGATCCTGACGGTGGCGACCAGTTTAGTTAGTTTACGTGTAATCTAGAGGGGGCCACGGTAGCTAGGGGAGCTCTGGGTGCGCGGTCAGCCGCCACACCTCCCAGTTGCGATTCTGCTCGGTTGAGAAGAGTTAAGCAGCTAAACACGACGCGTGGAGTACTGCGACCAAGGGGTCGGCTTCACCCAACAGCATTCAGAAGTTTCGTACGTGGCTTCGTTCTGCGACGTACTGGTCGGCGGAGGCGTATCGAGTCATTAGTGAGGTGAGGCACAGGGTTCTGAGGTGGCGATCATGAAGGAGTCTGTGTAGAGGGCTGGGATCTTGGTTAGCGACCGGGTGGCTCTGTTGCCTACTGATGGCGTCTTGGCCATACGAAATGAGTCTGGAACGTGGAAGGTGAAGACGTGTCATGAGAGTCTCAGTTTACGCCCTCTGCCTTCAGCTCCCTCCACACAGATTTGAAGGAAAGGTCACGGGCCGTGACCTCGCTGTCTCATAGTACCTTGCCACCACATCCTCCATTTTGTGGGTTGGCTAGCCCCCTCCGTCCGCGAATTCTTGAATGAGGCGGATTTGGAAAATGCGGCGGGGTCGGAGAGGCTCTGGGCCACTCGTTTGATCGGGAACGGACCTTCTCCTTTGAGAAAGCATACACATCAGCCGCAGCATCGCTAAGTACCTGCTAAATGTTATTTTTTTCGACAAACTTGCATCTATATTCGCCTGGACATGAAAATACGTGTACAGAAACGAAACTACTTTTGCACTTGATGTTTGTATACCTCATGTTCGGGGGGAAAGGACATCCATACAAAAATCAAGTCAAAAATCTCTTAAGCTGAATATATTCAGCTTAAGAGATTTGACTATGTAGGCATTCCTTAATGACAGCGACAATGCTGCTGTCAAGGATGTTCTCGGACACTATGGAATTGTCATGCTTGACAAGATCCCGTCCGTCGGCGTTCTGATTCACGTCGTTCGGCTGAGGACGAAGTGAAGGTGGATGGCCAAGAAGTCAATCTGATGGGAAGGAAGTTCACGATTAAACTGCCGCAATAACTCGTCACTTAATGTGGCTTGGTAGCACTCGCAGAGGAATTCACAGCATTTAAGTACTCGGGCAGGATGCCGTTGTAGTTAACAGTAAGCACTAAAAAAGTACATTGAGATCTGATTGATTAAAGTCGTGATTCGCTACCTAGCTCTTCGCTCGCTACACGACTCCTTATCTCTTTTTCTTGCTCATGCAAAAATCTGAACTTGAACTGCAACTTACTAGATGCACAGCCTCCAGCGGATCACACCTGCCGTGTCTTACGCTTGTCCTCAACCTCAAGCAGCTTTTGTGATCTCGTGACATAAACGCAGGTCGTTCGTGAGGAGCAAGTTCGTTTTGGGTGTGTCTGGAATTCACTCTGTTGAAGAAGCGAATGCGATCTTCTTGGAAGTGGTGGTGCTGGGGACGCACCCGCTGTTTTTGACTCCTCGAGATGTGAATATGGAGACTCGAGTCGTGACCCCGACGTGGCGTTTTTCTTTCGCTCGGAAACTATACCCAAGTGCCTTGTGGTGGGCGGGACGGGTGTATTACCCACCAATTGATCTATGCTCGCAGCCTGTATTTAGCGAGAGGTAAGCGGTCGATTGCTATGGATCCCCTGGTTAGAGCTACTACTCGCCGCCAATCCATATATGGAGTTGTACTGTCATTCGAAGACGACTATCCAAATGCAAATGTTAGGAGGAAGGAAGGAAGGAAGGAAGGAAGGAAGGAAGGAAGGAGCCACCCACATGCCAGTCATCGGAATGAACCTGAATCCTCTGTGAGCACGAGTGCTCTCATTTGGCACGCAAGAGCTCTGTCAATGCAGCATCACCGAAGGCTGGTGTATCGTTGGAGAGTAACCATGGACTGGGTAACGAAGTCATGTCTTCCAACCCCCATGGATTGACTGTTCACCAGGAAAGGATGGATTCATCCAATGCTGACCTGGAAGTTGTGGTACCGTACACGAGTGCAATCGAGGATGCGGAAAAACAGTGGATCACTCAAGGAGACGATATTGATATGCCGAAACAACTGCAAACAGGATTCAAACGCTTGGAACTGTCGTTCGTACATGAGAATTCGTATACTGCCTTGTATCAGTCGGAAAGCGACTTCGAAATTGTTCAATCCGATCCAATTCAAGGGTCAAAGCTGGTGATTTTATAATACCACGTCTGAAAACGGATGAGGACAATGAATATCCTCGTCTAACTCCGTTAAAAAAAAGCGGGCAACCCTTACAGATCACTGTGACAAAGGCGGCGAACTATTGCTTACAATAGGAACAAGAAGCCCAACTCATAAAAAGTGGCGATTAGGTTGCAGCCAATACCAAACGTTTCAAAGCCGCGGAAGCCTTGCTCAAGGAGTCCAAGAACATGAATTTGATTGTAAGTCGATATGCGAAGTTCCCGTCACTTGGGCAATAGCGTTCTTAAAGGAGCAGTTGGTGGTGCGCAAATGATGAATCTGGCTGATATCCACCTATTGAATCGTGTATCAACGGCTGAAGGCATGAACGATGAGAAGGTAAGGACATTCCATGACGGCATATCATCACTGAATTTGCCGGTTGAGAACACCCGAGAGCAGTACACAACGTACTTAAAAAATGCAGTTGACCACCTCCCCACCAACCAGCAGAACGAGTGGAATCTTCTTCGCTGGCTCAGCTTATTTGAGATTCTCGCTCTCGGAATGTGCCTTTGGTGTTAACTCAGCACAAGTGGATGGAGATGTTGATGGAACATACAAGTAAAGGTTTACCACAAAGCCATGTTAAGCTCATCTCTGACGAGTCACTGCTGAAGCTACTCAGAGGTAGCCTCGGAAACACTTTTCTTAATGCTGTCAACCAGGAGGACCCAGTAAGTGCAATCGTTCAAGGCTTGAGTGTTCTACAAGCAAGCAGGCTATCGTCATCCGACTTGCCGATCTTCTCGATGAACCTATCGAAACTTCAACCAGCAACGTCCGCAATTGCTGTGGGAACATCCAATTGGATGATGGTTGGAATGGATGTTGGTCAGTCCTGTAAGATTCTGTCGTGGAATGTGCGGGGGATTAAAAAGGAAGGAAACCCATTGATCTCAACACACACCAAGCATTTTTATTTTTCGATTTTACACGAAACTCGCTTCGCGTTTAAGGATGAGTATCAGGACCAGCGGTTTAATTTTTTGGTCCGCCAGAGCTTGGCGGTCGTGTTTTGTTTTCGGACAAGAATGGAGAGAGCAGACAAACAAGATTTTCACGGAGTGGAGGAATAGCTACGATAATTCTCGGATCATGTCCAGCAGTAGAGACTGCCGAGATAGTGTCACAGGCTACCATCCCCAATCGATACCTGTTAGTTCGTCTACGGTGGTCAAATCAAGTGTGCTACCTCCACAACATTTATGCTCCAAATGATGTGGAATCCAGTATAGCATTTTTTTAAGAGCTGCCAGTGGATTTTGACACTAACGCACTTCACATTGTGTGTGGTGACTTTAATTTGGCGCTAGACCCTGAACTAGATGCTGTAGCATCACATCCTAATAAAGATTATAGTCGAATGGCACTGGAAACATGGCAAACTGAGCTCAACGCTGTAGATGTGTGGCGACTGCACCATCCAAAGATCTCAGGACCAAGACCGAGAAATAATAGGATCGATTATGCCTTCCTGTCCGACGACTTACACTCTCATGACTTCGGTTACGCACCTTGGGAATGTGGAGGTGATCACTTAGAGCTTCACGTGGAGCTAATGTTTTGGCATCGCTCTACTGGATATGGATTCTGAAGAATACCAGCGTGGTTCTTGCGCATTCCGTTGCTACAAAACGACGTGGTGGAAGAAGCAAAACGCCTTCTTCCTGTGCTACGAGTGTCTAACAACCCTGGGATAGTGTGGAAGTCGAGGAAAAGAAAAATCAAAAGTTATTTAAAAAGATGCCAACACAACTTAAAGCCGACGAGATTTGAATTAACCTAGTTAGCGAGGGAGCAACTTGAAGAATGTGCCGCTGCAGTCGCTAAAGAAAACTCCAGTGATCAAGATAACATCGATTACTATTTTGCAAGCATAGATACGAAGAATGCCGTAAGGAATTCGAAAGTTTCAGATCTGGATCTGAAGAGGCTGTAACTGAGGCTCTAAAAAGTACCAAGTTCGTCTTTCGTCCACCGCGGTATGAGTTACGGAGTACCCCGTTCCGCTCAGTGCGATTAATCGACGGTAGTGAATCAAATGACCCTGCTGATATATGTAATGGATTTCAAGAGCACTGGGGTTCAATTTTTGGTGACCCTAGGTATCATTATGGTGAAGATGTGAATGTGGATATGGAGGCTCAGAACCAACTATTAGACTCTATCGACCGGCGATTACGCCCCAGTGATGCTAGCGATCTTGATGATGAATTGACTATGAACGAATTTGCCATTGCGATTGCAAAATTGCGACCCCATTCGGCTCCTGGGTATGATGGTTTTACAAGTGATTTTTATCGGCTGGATCCCCAGGTATACGGAGAAATTCTCTTTGCGGTGTTTCGATACCAAGTGGAACGAGGAATTTTATTGCCTCATCAAAAATTCTCGTCGGTGAGATCGAAGTGTACCAGGAAACTTTCGACCCATATCTCTGATGCCAGTGGAGATGAAAGTAGTGACACGTGTTTTGGTGAATCGCCTAAGGCCATTGATGTCAAAGCTAAGCTACCCTGACCAAAAAGCATTTATCCCAGGACGTCGAATTGACCAGCAGGTAATGCTAGTTAGAGACCTCCAGTACCTAGTGACTTCAAGAAACCAAAAAGGCATTGCAACCTTTCTAGACTTTGCTGAAGCTTACGATAGAGTGAACCAGCAATACCTCTTCCGCGTCCTCGAGCGCCAATGTTTTGGCCCTCGTTTCCTGTCATGGATTCGGATTATGTACAAGGATATTAGGTGCTCACTGATGATCAATGGGTGGGCACAAAACTCCTTGATACCAACGAGGGGAGTTAAACAAGACAACCTTTATCCCCGTATCGGTTTGCCCTCTCACACGAACCACTTGGGAACCTGCTACGGAAACACCGAGATGCAAGAGTGAAGGTTGATCAAGATCTAAGCGTTCCGGTGGCTTTCTTTGCTGACGATACTGTGTTGTTCTCGAAAGGGGAGGCTTAGCTGCTAAACCAGCTACAATTGGTTGACACTTACTGTGCCGGGGCTCTACTAAACCACTCCAAGAGTGTTATAATAAGTCTGAATAATAGATATTCAGCACCAAGTGGATCCGCTACGTTCATCTGATGACACAGTCAAATATTTAGGTATACCGTTTGGAAACGGCAACACTTCCACGATGCTCGCGATCCGAATCAAAAATTGATGACACGTGTTCTGAGATGGCACGGAAGAGCTAGAACACTACTTGGACGAAGATTGATTATGAAAACGGAGATTTTATCGACTTTGTGGTATTTTACAGCACTGATATCAATCCCAATCAGGTTTATTAATCGTTGGCAAAGTATCGTTAACCGGTATGCACTGTACAACCGGGTAAGCGTCGAGAAATCCGGGTTAAATATCGTATGAAAAGGATTAGCGAAGAGACCGCGAGAAGAGAACGGTGTCGAGATTCCGGAAGTGAAGCTGATTGTCCGTCGGCAACAATTTCAGTTAGTGCAAACCTTTGTCGTCGCCATCACGGCGAGGCCACCTGATGATGAAAACGTCTGGTATCGACCAATGTTAGTTATGATAAGGGCACGATTTGGATTTTTTTGCGACCTCGATCTACACCTGTTCAACTTCAAAATGGCGACAGGTAAAATTAATGTAGCAAAATGTAAAATCAAAATGACATGCGCAAGAGAAGTCACCAATGCAAAACTTGATATTAACGCTATTCTCCTACAGGCATATCTTTCATCTGAATTGCGCGTGCGTGAAATGTCATCGTGTGCAGCGAACACGTACGGCATAAATCCGGCGTGATTGCTTCGTGTACAAGGAGATCTGCGGAAAGTTTTAAGTAGCTTTCTCGGTGCGCCTTGATAGTGAGGTGAGGAGGTACACGCAAAATAGCTTGACGATGCCTGGCGAGGAAACGCTTTACCATAGCTTTGAATGCGGAAAAGCAATTCTCGATCGGGTTCAGCATTGGGGATTACGGGCCGAGATGCAACAGTGTTGCTGTCGAGAACGGGGCTTCGTCAACGACGTCTTCACCGTTGGCATGACACGGTGCGTTATCGCACACCAGCCCAACGTTCTCCAACGGTGTTGAAACGCCGATATACCTCAGCATGCGGCGAATGTAGTCGTTGCAGGCCTCTGACGTGAAGGAGCCAAAGCGCTTTTCCGAGTAAGCGAGCCCCTCTCCCGAAATACACGCTATCACGTGAATGTTTGGCCCCTTGCTGGCAGTGTTCTTGTCCACAGCACGCCTTCCTTCTTGCTTCATCCACGGCGGCATGCACACCACAAATTAAAGTTAGTTTCATCCACATAAAAAATCTTCTTGCCTGCAGCTTTAACTCGATGACATAATCTCTCCTCAAAATCTTGTTCTCAAGATTGCGATAGTTGTTATCACGATGCGTCTGTTTAACAATGTACATCTGGGCGTCAATGTGTCTTAACCGTCTGCCGCGTCACCTTCAGCGCGAAGTGCTCTTCAAGAGCATCAACCATCTCGTCAAGTGTAATGTAACAGTTATCATCAATGAGACCGAGACGGTAGGTGACGTGCTCGTCATGAATCTTGTTGTGGCGCTTGCCTCCACGAGTTTTTTTGGTGATATTTCTTTGTTGTCAGTGGCCTCAGCACCATTGATCCAACGATAAGCTGTGCGTAGTTTGACATCGTTCTTGACTGCGATATCGGGCCAGTCTTGGCCGTTGCGAGCAACTCGGAGAACCTGGAGAATAGTTGCGTCGTCGTACATCATTTTTGTGAGGAATAGGTAGCTCAAAGAGAAATGGAAAGTGAATGAATAGAATTATCTGCTGCAGCAATAGTGTCCACCAATTCCTTGGCCACCGGACAGCCAACCCAGAAAAAATGCGGGAGCCGCCATCTTCATCCCTACGACTTCATTAACTGTATAACTAAATGCTATCAAAGTTATTAGGTATCAGTGTCATGCAATTTTGATTTTACACATTGATTTTGCCTGTCGCCATTTTGAAGTTGAAAATGTGTTGTCGGGTACTTCTTCTTATACGCCGCTGTAATCCAGCCGGAGGGAGCGAGTGGGTCACACGAGCAGGAGCTAGAAGTCGTCTGTCACCAGTAAACCTAGGTGGACCAACCGGTTGCTGAAATCCAGCAGAGACAGCATAGGGAGGGGACATTAGAAGCAACTTCCAACCTCGGGTAGGTTAACAGTTTGTCCTCATGCTTGCCCGAACATGTAACATGTAAATATAGGTGGACGTGGAAGCCGCCACCGCATCGGAGCTTGGAGGACCACTACAAGTCTATAAGACCAGCGGGTCATGCGAACTGGACGGTTGGTATCGACTAGTTTTTGGGCGAGGAGAGCGTGCTGGAGTACTATGCGAATGGTACGTTTATCAAGTACGTTGCTTGTATGCAGTCTTCTAACATGCATTATTGGACTACAGTGCTGAGGAACCGGGCTGCCGCGTCCGCACGAGCATCAAGACACTCTGCTCGTCATCGAGAAGAGCAGTTGGGGCGTGACGACACTCCAGTTTCAGCTTACTTGCAAGAGGTTTCGGCTGCCCGTCGACGGAAAGCAACAGATACTACTAACAGTACGTACAATGCTACATACCACCCTGCCTATTATGCTGCATCTAATGCCGTCACGTTCTACTATACATACAACGAACCGTAGGTTTGTCACGGTATAGATTACAGATAATGACCGGTTATACCTTCGACTTCAACGGCACGGACAGATACAATCGTAGCCTCTGCAGCAATTCCGCGAGCTGCGGCGAGGCATGGTAGTCGTACTCGCCGGTGTCCACGTCATCGTTGCAGCCTCATCACCCGACCCAATAGCTCCATACTGATCTTCGTCTTCATCGGCGGCGACTATTCAAACCGTCGTTGTTTTCTGCTAGTAACGAACCGCCCCGTAGGCTCAGGTCATCTTCATCGTCTTCACATACCAAACACAGAACCAAACGTCAATACGGAACATTTCAGCTTAGATGCAGTTTATTATGCAGTATGAGATGATACGTAGTATCTTGCGCTTCAATCAAACCGACGGAAGCGTCATCGTCGTCCGCTATAGTGACGGAACCATCATCACCGTCTGCCGTCGGAACCCATGCTGAGTCATCTCCCGCAGTCGCTACCGACGCCAGCGATAACGTATCATTGTCCGCTACTTCCAGTACCTCACGGTTAATGTGAGGTGACGTCGCTATAAGCGGAGAGACTGGTCGAGAGCGCGTTGGCGTGGTCGGAGCGGAGTCTGCAGACAGGAGATCCGCGTTCAAACTTTTCGCACGCTGTAGAAACTCATGGGTGGGGTAGACGTCCACGATCAGCTAAGGCTGCAGCTCCAGCGCGCTCTCCGCTTCCAAAGTACTACAAGTCGATAGCGCTCGGGCTGATTGACTTGGCAATTGTAAACAGCTACATCGTCCACAAAGCCTATCATAAGAACAAGACCTCGAAGCCATTGACCCACGTCAAGTAAATGATAAAGCTTCATCTCCAGCTGACACAACTTCGGGCTGTGGACATATACGAGGGAAAAGCTTCAGATCACAAGCCACAACAATACACCAGCGTATATAGCGCTTCCAAGTGGTCCCATCCAGCAATCCAAGCACGCAGCACGGCAAGTCGATGAATGGCGCGATCGAGACAAACAAGTCAAGAAACGTCAACGAGCGTGCAAAGTCTGTTCTGCCTTGCGCACCGAGAACGAGCGTGCGTCAACGACGTCGTTCTACTGCGGTGACTGCAGTCAAATGGGACCGGTATTTCTCTGCATGAAAGGTCGCCGACAAGTCCGCGGGCTTACAATGACGTGCTGGGGTATATGGCACAACGAGTGGTCAAATGGAAAATGTTCCCTTTAGAGAGCGCGAAGCCAATTCGTATCCGTCGGAAGGCAGCTGATACGGCTTCAGAGCCGCCATCAACCCCTAGTACTCCTGCTTCGCATAAGAAGCGCCGCACAAGTCCGTAGATGCTAGACTGCACATTAGCCTGTTGATAAGCTGCATATTAGCCTGTTGTTAAGCTGCATAAATACGGCCCCGTACCTTTGGCGTTTGCTTTTGACTACACGCGCTCAACGCTGTGGTCCACGACCAGATCATCGAACGCTTATGCGAAGAAGCTCGCGCAAACAGTCTCATTTATCCGGCCAATGGGTTACTAGACCAAAGTGGGGAAGTGTCTCTCGCAACGGCTTCACACTTTTTCACACGTTCCCATCCTGATCTACGTCCTGGATGCCTTGCTTACGCACATGATATAGTGTGTCAAGTGATTGCTTTGCCAGTTGTATTCTTCTTCATTTGTAGTTTGTATTGTGCAAAGAATGGTTATGTGCTTGCGAGACTTGTAGGGGTGACAACCCTACTTCGCTTATGGCATTTTCGTATGGGAAGTATCGAATTCTGAATTTTGGAAAATGGAGACTACCAGGGTTTCTGTTTCTGTTCGTAGGGGTTGGTGAAGCGCCCTGTCACTTTCCACCGTACGCTGCATTATGCCGCAAACATCACATGGATCTGTGCATATATGCAGCTTGTGTGGTACATTAGCACTTCTTTTTCACTGACCCGCCTGTGTTGCCATCCCCTAAACATTTTGGCATACAAACTCTAAGCTTAATAAAGTAGCATATGCAGTTTATATGTTCCTGAGAGCTCCCGGTCTGGAGGGGTTAAAGATGATAGGCAAACCGGTGTTCGAGCAGTAGGACCCAAAATTGATCATTACGGCATGCTCGGTAAAAACAGTAGTGAATCCACGTCGTTCCGTCACAACAAGTACTCCTTTGGTGAGGTTTCATATCGCTCGTAAGCCTCATACGCATCGGCCAGGATTGCAGCTGCTTCCTACGTCACGGGAGGTTCAGTTAGCATCGCTTTCGCCGAATTGCAGATGCGAGAATACTCTTGCTCACGTAGGTGATCGGCCATCGAGGTGGCCATCGTCTCCATTTTAGTTAGATTCTTCATCAGAGGGAGGAGGTTAGGGTTTGATGTGATGTAAATACC
>JAUMGV010000069.1:563627-612201 GCA_032432875.1 Phytophthora meadii | reverse complement strand
GTCGTACATGCCAGTGTCCACGTCATCGTGTTCAGCCTCATCACCCGACCCAATTGCTCCATACTGTTCTTCGTCTTCTTCGGCGGCGACAGTATTCAAACCGTCGTTGTTGTCTGCTAGTAACTCACTGCTCCGTACGCTCAGATCATCTTCATCGTCTTCACATACCAAACACAGAAACAGACGTCAATACTTCGAATCCGGAAAAAAAAATCAGCTTAGATGCAGCTTATGATGCAGCATAAGATGCTACGTACCATCTTGAACTTCAATCGAAGCGACGGACGCGTCATCGTCGTCTGATGTCGTGACGGAAAGATTATCGCCGGCCGTCGGAACCCATGCTGAGTCATCACCCGCGGTCGCTACCGACGCCAGCGATGACGTATCATCGTCCTCTACATCCAGGACGTCACGGTCAATGCGAGGTGACGTCGCTATAAGCGGAGAGACTGGTAAAGATCAGCGTTGGCGTCGTCGGAGCGGAGTCTCCAACAGGAGAAATCCGCGTTCAAACTTTCGCACGCTGTAGAAACTCATCGGGTGGGGTAGACGTCCACGATCAGCTAAGGCTGCAGCTCCAGCGCGCTCTCCGCTTCCAAAGTACTACAAGTCGATAGCGCTCGGGCTGATTGACTTGGCGATTGTAAACAGCTACATCGTCCACAAAGCCTATCATCAAGAACAAGACCTCGAAGCCATTGACCCACGTCAAGTACATGATAAAGCTTCATCTCCAGCTGACACAACTTCGGGCTGTGGACATATACGAGGGAAAAGCTTCAGATCACAAGCCACAACAGTACACCAGCGTATATAGCGCTTCCAACTGGTCCCAGCCAACAATCTAAGCACGCTGCACGGCAGATCGATGAGTGGCGCGATTAGGACAAACAAGGCAAGAGACGTCAACGAGCGTGCAAAGTCTGTTCTGCCTTGCGCACCGACAACAAGCGTGTGTCAACGACGTCGTACTTCTGCGGTGACTGCAGTCAGATGGGACCGGTATTTCTCTGCATGAAAGGTCGCCGACAAGTCCGCGGACTTACAATGACGTGCTGGGGTATATGGCACAACGAGTGGTCAAATGGAAAATGTTCCCTTTAGAGAGCGCGAAGCCAATTCGTATCCGTCGGAAGGCAGCTGATACGGCTTCAGAGCCGCCATCAACCCCTAGTACTCCTGCTTCGCATAAGAAGCGCCGCACAAGTCCGTAGATGCTAGACTGCACATTAGCCTGTTGATAAGCTGCATATTAGCCTGTTGTTAAGCTGCATAAATACGGCCCCGTACCTTTGGCGTTTGCTTTTGACTACACGCGCTCAACGCTGTGGTCCACGACCAGATCATCGAACGCTTATGCGAAGAAGCTCGCGCAAACAGTCTCATTTATCCGGCCAATGGGTCACTAGACCAAAGTGGGGAAGTGTCTCTCGCAACGGCTTCACACTTTTTCACACGTTCCCATCCTGATCTACGTCCTGGATGCCTTGCTTACGCACATGATATAGTGTGTCAAGTGATTGCTTTGCCAGTTGTATTCTTCTTCATTTGTAGTTTGTATTGTGCAAAGAATGGTTATGTGCTTGCGAGACTTGTAGGGGTGACAACCCTACTTCGCTTATGGCATTTTCGTATGGGAAGTATCGAATTCTGAATTTTGGAAAATGGAGACTACCAGGGTTTCTGTTTCTGTTCGTAGGGGTTGGTGAAGCGCCCTGTCACTTTCCACCGTACGCTGCATTATGCCGCAAACATCACATGGATCTGTGCATATATGCAGCTTGTGTGGTACATTAGCACTCCTTTTTCACTGACCCGCCTGTGTTGCCATCCCCTAAACATTTTGGCATACAAACTCTAAGCCTAATAAAGTAGCATATGCAGTTTATATGTTCCTGAGAGCTCCCGGTCTGGAGGGGTTAAAGATGATAGGCAAACCGGTGTTCGAGCAGTAGGACCCAAAATTGATCATTACGGCATGCTCGGTAAAAACAGTAGTGAATCCACGTTGTTCCGTCACAACAAGTACTCCTCTGGTGAGGTTTCATCTCGCTCGTAAGCCTCATACGCATCGGCCAGGATTGCAGCTGCTTCCTACGTCACGGGAGGTTCAGTTAGCATCGCTTTCGCCGAATTGCAGATGCGAGAATACTCTTGCTCACGTAGGTGATCGGCCATCGAGGTGGCCATCGTCTCCATTTTAGTTAGATTCTTCATCAGAGGGAGGAGGTTAGGGTTTGATGTGATGTAAATACCTGATAGGTGAAGCGGAACTGTGTTTTAGTTTTGCTTAGATGCCTGATAAATTTGCTCTGCACGCGAAACAGCTAGCCACTCGAGCAACTTAATACCGCGTCAATGCGGGGCCAACCTAAAGCATTGCCGTCAGTAAAATCTAACAGCCTGTGAGGAAATTTCCCTTACTTGGAACGGGTTTCTTTTCGCGTACGCGAAAAGAATCCCCACCCCCTTACTTGTCATACAGACCAAATCTGCACCTATCCAACCAGTGATAGGAGTTTGCCTCAACTTAAACCACCACTATGCAGAGACAACGAAGCCGTCTGCTCAGCGATATTCTTTCTGGTGGTGGTACTGCTGATCACCATGCCGGTTTTTTTTTGTAGTTCTTTGGGTACTCTGGCAAGCAACGGTCGAATAAACAAAAATGTCTACTAGTATACCTCAACCAACTTGGTTGAGCATTCGGAGTGATCTGTACAGAGAATCAATGTATTATTCTCTAAATTATGTGAATATTCTCTAAATTATGTGAATAGTTGTGGAGACAGTGGGCGCCTTCCACAACCGGTAGAAAACGGTTTTATCGAAGGTTTTTTAATGGAGGTTTTAATGCTAGAGTTCGGGTACACAAACAACCCTCTTCGAGGCATGGTCTTTCGAAGTCCTACCAAAACCCCTCATTAAGCCGTTTGATCTAGTCGCTGTTATCTGTCCCAACTCCATAATGGGTATCACGAAAAGAGTGAATTAGCTCAGGACAAGTTTGATAGGCGTATCTTCAGAGGGCGCGAACCATATTTCCAGAGCGGAAAGATCGCCATGCACGAAGCTGCGTTGATGGTGGCGGTATCGTCGCACTTGAAGGTGCGAAAACGACTTGCTTCTGCTATGAAGGAGCTCCGCCGGAGGCTCCATGACGAGATGGTGCGGCATGAGCGCCGTAGACTGCTACGGGTTCGTCACTACGACTGTATCCCCGCTCCTCTTGACTCGGACTGGATGCATCTGTGGCAAAACGGCACGGACGACAACATGATTCACTACACCAGTCTAGACAGGTATTTCAGTCATAGGTTGCGAGTACTAACAGTAGACACTCTTCATAGACCCTCGTTTCGGCGGCTGCTAAATCATTTCTCGAGTTTCTACAAAGTACCGGGATATAGTCCCGAGGGGGGCCGATCGCCGCATCTGCAGTTTAAAGATCAGGCTCTCGCCGTCGTGCTAGTCTTCTACGTTGATTCACTACACGCTAAGATGGCGTGTATGTTCTTGGGGGCACCACCAGCCACATTGAGTCGGGTTCTCAACGCTGCAGAGCAGGCCTTGGGAGAAGCCCTGTCGTGTTTCCGGCCAGCTCGCATATCATGGCCATCCGCACAACGCCAACGTTGGCTGGCGAAACTCACAGCCCTGCGCGAACCGCTGCTGCAGTTCACTTGGGGTTTCATAGACGGTAAAAACTTGAAGGTTAGGCATGTGAATGTTTCAACCTCGTTGTATTACTAGCTAATACCTCGTGCTAACTGGTCTCACAGCCCGCCGACACGGACGTGCAGAATACATATTACAACGGCTGGCTGCACGGGGTATTTGTCACTGGCACATTATGCTTCAGCTCCGATGGCTTGATCGTCTCGGCCCGGCATAATTGCCCGGGCTCTTGGAATGATGCAGAAAATTGTGTCGACTTTCGGCAGAACTTGTTGAATCCTGCTATTTGCCCCGATATGCGTTACGGTGTAGTGGCCGACAGCGCGTTCCCCTGTTCAGGGAGTATGACGGGGCGGATATTGACCCCTCTCAAGGAGGGTGACTTGGGCCGCCTTCTTCCATCGGTTCGACAGTAATAATGTCAGAGGCAATCACATTTATCCGGCAGTCAGCGGAGTGGGGTATGAGCTCTGTGGAGAAGGTCTTCAAGCGGCTTCTGCTGCCGCTCCCACCCGACAAAGATATGCGGGCACTCCGTCTCGACAGTCTATTTCGACTTTCTAACTTCCGAGTACGAGCGCTAGAGGTTAGTCAAATCCGGACCACCTACTTCTACGGTGTTGACGATAATCAGTGAGTAATGTCGAATTGAGTAAAGTTAAAAGCGGACGTTGTTAACGACTTACTGCTTACGTAGTGAAGCGAAGAGCATTAGCATCTGCTCGTGACGCTTGGTGGATTCCTCTCGTTCCAGACGAAGACGCTCTTCGTGTTGGCGTCGGCTTTCCTGTCGGTCCTTTTCTCTTTCATCAGCACGACGGTTTTCGGCCAGCAAACGCTCCTCACGCTCTATTCTCGCGTCTTCTCTTTCTTGCTTCCTCTGCGCCTCGGCCGCAGCTAGCTCATCGCGACGAATTCTCTCTCGCTCTTCGCGTTCTTCACGACGCCTCTCTTCCGCAGCAGCTGTCTTCCTTTCCGAGTCATCGCGAAACAACAGCATCATCTGCATGATGTCGTTGTGAGCAGACGACTCGTGGTATTCAATTACGGCTAAGCTTCTTTCGAGGTGTTGTAGTTTGCGCGCCGTCCGTACTCTCTTGGTCTTTCCGTATGGTGTGTCGCCGCCTTTCGATGAGGCTTCACTGGAAGCACGCCTGGCCAACTTATCGATGTTGTCTTGAAACACCCTTAAATCTTGATCCCCCAGGCTGACACGGCCGTCTTCTTTGGGTTTGACTTCTGCTCGGAAGCGTCGGCTGCCGCCTTGTCTGGGTGACGACGTAGCGGCGTTCTTGAAGGACTCGTGACTGTAGGCTTGGGGCCTTTCTGCTTTCCCCTCGGTCGGCCGGCCAAGCTTCGTTTCGGAGTCTGGGGAGGTGGTTGCTCAATCGAGCCATCTGTCGCTACCGATTCGTCGACCGGCTCGTCCCTGGGCTTCCCCTCGTCATCATATTCCTCGAAACACCCATCGGACAGCTCAAGGTCAGCTGCTAGACCGGCATCTACCATAGTTCCATCCCGCCCCATAATCACTCCTACTACGTGCGGTTGCGATGGAGGAGACTGGAGTGTCGGTGAAATGGGGATATTAAGACTATCCTGCTCTCGGCTGTCGTTTAGCTGTGGTGGAGTTTCCTCGTCAGCCTCTTCCGAATCAGACACTAGTAGTTCCGCCTCTCGGCGTGATTTAGCAGCAGCTCTTGCTTCCCCCATCATCTTGTCACACTTGGCGCGAGCCGCCTTGGCAACACGCTTGAGCAGGTCAGGGTCGTCGGAGCCGTCATCCTAGCCATCGTCCATGGTCCGCACTGAAGTTGCCTCATCCAGCTCTTTCTGGGCCAGCTTGGCCATCGCGACATGGACCGGAACCGCCGCCCGCCCGGTCGGCTTTGGGGTTGCAGCCGTGTCTTTAAACTTCCTCTTGAGTGATTCCAGATCTCGCTCGGGCCATGACTTTGGCCGTCCCATGTCATACACCTCCTTCACGCGCCCCCAATGATTTCGACCGGCAGGCTTCAACTGCTGGACAACCAAGCTCAGCATGAGCACCTCGTCCTTGCTGTAGTTGCGATACCCAGACGGTCTTCCCTTCTGCTGCAAGCACATCGGATAACAATGCGGTTAGTAGGACCCGTCCACAGTCTCTCTTAGAGCTGGGCAGCACCTTCGACATTTCTACATTTCTCCCCTTCGAATCCAAATGGCAAATGCCGCAAGTCAGAACAGTCAAGTTATGTATTGAGATCTTCTGCAGTTTCCTATACAAACACTAAGTACTTTGCACCAGGTCTCGATTGCCACACACAATCAGCCCCTCGGCTACGGGACGAACTACTGACTCTCAGCATCGGTCAAGTGTCCTTCACAGTTGTTGCAGGTGGCGGTGCTGGCAGCCTCACCACCCGCAACGGCATATGAACCACAACTGGTCCCCGTAAGACACGGTTATCTCCTCTCCTGGCATTATGTCGCGCAGGGACTGCCACAACAGTGAGCTCTTGACCAGCACAGACTTCCTGGAACCGGCAGTTGGGGTCGCAAAGGTGGTTGACGAACCGCATCTTGGTCCCGCATCACAAGGCGTCGATCCCGATGCTCCTGCCGTCTACAGATGGCGTATCTAGGAGCATCCGATAGCCGTTGTCCACGGCTGCACGTCTCTACAGGTCACCTAGCTCCGTTATGTACCCGCAGTACTGTCCGAGCATCTCTCCTCTTGGGATCATCCCCACGGTAGTAACCCCGAACTCTCCCGAAGAGCGACTCATGCTCAGCAGCAAGTTGGGGTTGTCTTGGAGCGCGTTTCCACAGCCTCCCTTAAAGGAACAGTTGGCCTCGACACAGCATCGGTTCTTCAAAGCATTGACACACGTGAGAGCGCTGCAGCGCTCAATACAACCACACGTTTTCCCCACGTCGACGCTTCTGAACGCGTCTCCGCGAGGATTTTCATGGTGGTGAAGGGGAGTCACGAAGACAGGCCAGGAAGCCGCTCTCCAGTCATCGTCTGGTCTATCGGCAGCAGTCTCAACCGGGAGGACAGGTGGAGTCTGTGTGAGTGTACGATCGGAGCTCTGACTTTCGTCGGGGGTAGAGGCCGTGGCGCGATACTCCTCTTCTTCGGAGGCTGTGTCGCTGTACTCTTCAACTGTGGATCTGATGCGGTCGTCTTCGTCAGGAGAGCCAGCGAGGTCGTCTTCATCGGGGGAGGTGACATCGTTGACTTTCCCTGGAGACGTCGAGGAACAATGGGCACCGGATCGGGTTGACTCGGAAGAAAGCCGACGCGTCACGTCCGAATCGTAACCAGGCTGTGTTGACCACGAGGCAACAGTCGGGCATAGGAGGCGGCCCGGCCTCTAAGAGGATCCGCATGGACCTTCAAAACCGGAGCCGTTGACCGGCGTCCTGCCGGGGAAGAAGAGAGTCGTGGGCGTATGCCGACAGTGGATGCGGCAGACCAACGCGCCCCACCAGGAGGGTACACTCGTAAGGCCGCCGGGACGGACGAGATGTCAGAACCACGGCCGGTCTTCGATCGCTTGAGCAGCCGGCTAGTGTCACGGTCGACAACGTCCGGGTCGTCATCATCACACGTGCGCTTGCGAGAGTTTGCCTGAGTCATTGGTCTGGTACACAACAAACAGTGAGGAGACCGAAGCCACTCGAAGTGACAGCTGAAGCGAACGGGGGTCAGGAACTGGAACTCACCTGCTCTGCCGGGACCGCGCTTCTCGCCGTAAGTTTGATAGTGGGCGCGCTTAATCCAAGCGCGGCGCATTTCGCGCCTCCACAAGATCGTGCGTTCAAATGGTATTGCAGCTTGAGGGTGTTGAAGTTGGAGCGGTTGCAAAATAAGGCCTGCATCAAACATCAGCATTAAACAGGGAATTCTTTAATCGACTATCCCTCTTCGTCGATCAAACTATTTTTAGTGAGTGACGTTTAACCCTTCAAGCGCGAAGGATTTTCGCTGCGCCTATCGATCGAATTAACGTGTATTAGAGGGTTTACAGTAGTAAACCTAACACAATTCTAATCGTGTCCCGTTACAAAGGTCAGGCTAACCCCTAACCGCCTGCCGGTATTATCCTGTATCACACCACTAACAGTTCCGGCAATTACAAGATAAGAACGTTATCGTGTCCAAAGCTGACACAGAGACGTGCTATGTTGTGAAAGAGACAAGGACGGTAAAGACAGCTGATTGTCAAGTCATAATTACACGCTGAAATAAAATGAAAAAAACTACGGTTAGTCGCTGATACAGCTGCTGCTAACACATCGTTGATGGCCTACGAGCAATCAACTCGACGTGACTTTGGGGCTGGGTGGGCTGCGCTGTGGTCTTCATCTTCACTTGCAGACTCGACTTCACTGTCTGCAGCAGCCCGCACACGAAGTTTTCGTTTACCACGCCCCGACGGTCGCAGCGACCCGTTCCTCCAGCATTTATGCCAAATATCGAAGCAGGTTCTTGCCTCGCCACTCCAAGAGTGCTTGATCTTGGTACAGAGATACACTGGCGTCTCCGTCTTCTCCTTAGCCTTCTTGTTGACGCTCGTGAGGACACAGATACTGCAGTAAAATGACGTGTCGCCTCCGGTAGGGTTTTCTTTCAACAGCGAGCACACTTTACCAGCTCGCTGTCGAGCCTTTGTACTGCCGTCGGTATTTCCCTTCCGCATTTCAATCGTCTTCACTGGCATGTGTGTGGCTTTAGATCCACGCCGCTGCTTCGAGGTGTTGATGCCGAAGTGTTACGCGTTGGATCTGGAATATCCGCGTCGGCCGCGCGGGTCTCTTGTCGTTCACCTGTAAAATACATGATTGGCGTAAGTTTTGTGCTGTACAATACATGATATGAGATTTATGTACCGGAATCGTCGGGTGGCTGAAGCTCAAGTCCTTGTGAAGCATGTACGTCTGCAGCATAGATAACATCAAAACTTCTTAGCGCACTTCGGTCTCAGTGATCCACGCTTCCACGCACCAGTTGAACCAACACACGGAGACGTTCTTGTCGTTTCCGACGGAGTTGTCTGTTCTTCTTCTCCGTTCTTGGCCTGCTCCTCTACTCAAAAAAGCGCAGACGTTAGAGCCTACGTGTCTGGCAGTGCATTCCACTGCTTACCGAGGTCGATTTTGTCGAGATACGCCATCAGTTCCTCGGCCCCCACGAAGTAATCCTTCCCACGGATGCCACCCTTCTTCTTCTGCCCCGGTCTAATATACGCATGGTCAACTGAAAGTCCTGTCGGCCTGCAGGACGTCCACCCAGCTTTGGTCAGCTCAGCCCAGCGTGTACGGAACTCCATGTGTGCTCTCCACCGTTAATTCTCGAATGACTAGCTGGACTCGCGTTTTTATGAGAAAAACACCTGAATCTATGCACCAGCTGACCGTTTTTGCGCGGTACACTGATCTGGTCTATCCACACCCCTTCCCCTAGGTGACTTGAAATCTGTATGCGGCCATACAAAAAGTAAGTACAAGTACCTTTATCGTGTATATACACGATAAGGGTTTTGCGCAAACGTGTCTAATACAGGCTTTCGCGCTTGAAGGGTTAATGCGGTTTTTAATGAGGTTTTAATGCGGGGGTAGGGGTTCATTAAACCGTTTTCTACCGGTTGTGGAAGGCGCCCAGTGGGCTAATAACAGACAACGATATATAGAACAGATGTCACGTGGTTCGTGGTTTGCAATTGTACAGACTTGAGATGTAGTCGAGACTTGAGTTGTAGCCGAAGCTTGAGTTGTAGTCGAGACTTAAGTTGTAGAAAGTAAAATTGAGAATGAAATTGACAATGACATCAACGATAGCTATCTACTCGGGAAGCTGCCTAACTCTGGTTGAATGCAAGTTAATGAACTATCCAGATGCAGCCGAAACTTGAGGAGTCTTGATGTTCGACCCATGAGGAGATGGCTGAATTAAAACAGCTTGCTAGCCATGTTGTGGTTGAAACCATGACAACAGATCCATGCTTTCTCGTTTGATTTATCACGGCGTCTCCAGAAGAAGGATACCAAAGGAACACGATTTGTATCAAATACTTCATACACGTAACAGCAAGTTAGTGCTCCCTATTGGTGAAGCGTAATGCGAGCCTTGCAAAATACAATGGATACATCCTCTAAACTATGCAGCACGTTGAGCATCGATGTCAGCATATCTATCTGCGAGAGGAGTTGCATCACTTTGTCCGTCAAAGAGTCCCATCGGAACAGGACCGAGCCCTTCATCACTAGTTTCTCCCCCAACAGTCTGGTAACTAGAGGCGACGGCTTGCCGCTATCGTCAATCAAGTGTGGGAACGCGTTCCGGAGCGTCTTGTTCGTGATACACACACTCGTCACAGTACTAGCAACCAGCGTGTCGGGTGTAGGCATCTTCATATCCTTGAGCTCCATGCGGACGTCCTCAAAGTAGACGGTGAACAACTTCCAGTTCTCCAACGCTGCCTCAACACCGAACTGAGATCCAACCAGTACGTCTGGATCCATCATCTCATGCAGAAATTCAGATGCTGTTGGTCCGAACGCTCCATGCGAAACAACGTAGCAGTTGAACTGTCGGAAGTACTCGGAAGCCAGAGCCCACTTGGTTGGGGCGATAGGAATACGCAACGAGTTCTTGGACTTCGATTCCAGGTATTTGATGTCCGACTTGAGCTTAGCGATGGCACTTCTGGTGATGTTTTGGGCCTTCATCTTCTTCTCTCGGAAGCGTGCCTGGGCGATTCGGACGCTCTCTCGCCGTCGGATCTTCTTCTCTAAGGCGTCAGCGACAATGACTTGTTGTAATTCCGCTGGGACATGGCGGTTCGTGGCGATGATCTCGTTGGCAGTCTTGAGGTCTGATGTTATGCATGAAGCTCTCTTCCGTCTAGACGATAAGGTCGTGCCGAGTAGCCCAACGATGGAAGACGGTAGCGTGGGCTTCATTGAGGCTTCTCTATTCCCAATAAAACTCTCGGGTGTGTCCATGGTGTACCCTCGTCGTATTTGTTGGTAAGGAACGTGACGATGACGGGTACGAGGTTGGTAAACCTTCTGGTCTTCTTCGTGGTCACACTGTCTCGAACTTCGCTGGACGACATGACCGATGACAGTGTCGCTAAAAGCTTGAGTATTGGGGTGGTTCAAGGCGCACGAGTTCATTGTAGAATGGAGACTGGAAATTGGAGAATGGCTAGCACGGGCAGGGAAATTTGATAGGAAGCTTACTTAGTAACACATATAATGCATGTGCGCGATCAAAGCTTACCGTCCCGCGATCAACGCTTACCCAAGGTTATGTCTGGTCAAAGCCGAGCCTAGAAATGTATTACAGTACGACCGCCAATCTTGCCCATCAGTTTTGACCAATCAAACTCTATTGTCAAAACGCGCTTATTCCCGCCAAAGAACAGAAAAATTGAGCACTCAAAGTGTGATGAATTCGTTTATCAACATATCTATCTACATAGCGAGGACCTGGAGCTGGAAGGTGATGCAGTGATTTCAGTTCTTCAAGAAATGGATTTCGATCCACCCAAGCCAAGAAATTTATCGAATCAAGTGACCGAATATGGACCCCCCGTCTGTAATTAAGAAAGCGTAGGTAGATATTACATCGCTAGCGAAGAGCATGTCCACAAAGTAGTCAATCAACTTCTTCTTCTTCTTGACATCAACGCAGCACCAAATATGGAACTCCTTGGATATGCTTTTTTTCGGTCGTCATTGACTTGACGATTGATGCTTTTTCCTGAGCCTCGTGATATTCAAAGCAGAAACCCAAATGTTAATATTGTGGAACGTACAAACAGCTATTGTTTTTTCATGCAGTTTTGGATACTTCGGAACGACTTATATCGTCAACCTGCAAAATTCCTTCAAGAAAAACTACGCAGTTAAACTTGATTGTGATCGATCTACTTTGGAGAAGTCTAACCCGAAAACTGAGGTTTGAATCACCGACTGAAAGGACAACATCCGCTGGTTTAGTGTAGTTTTAGAGATAGAATCACACAGACGAAAAATCCGCTAACTAGTTTATCAACCCATTTCCTCACGGATTGGAACATTATATCCTCCTGTTGCTCTACCTGGCAACAAAGGCAGCCAATAATACTGCTGTGCTCGAAGTGGCGAAAGAAGAAACGTTGAGCCACCAGATCCTTTATGCTGATGCTGGAAAAAACGCCACCGCCACTCACCAACTAACTACTGTACTCGCAGTAGCAAAAGACCTGGTTGACGCTATGAATAAGACTCGACGAGAACTCCACATCCACTCTGACGTGAACTTCACGAAAAGAAATCCCTTCGGATATTTCGTTGGTAGCGCATGAGTTATCAATTAGGTGATTTTTGTGAAGTGATAAATGGTACAAGCCAAGCGGAGGTCTGCTTCGCGAGGTTCACCACCAGCCAACTTTAAGGCTCGTCAATCGTGAGCTGCCTAACGAAGTAAGATTCGAAAGGCGCACGCTTTCGGTAGACAGATTGTTCGTTTGATTCCCATTTTCAGCGTGAACACATGATGCAATCGGGTTGAAGAGCTTTTTGATACAGCATGTAATGGTTTTATTCCACTTTTAAGTTTGTAAACTATTTGTTGGCAAACTCTCTCAGCTTCTGCATCGAGCGAGCGAAATATTTTGTATCTTCATGATACTGTTGTCGTGCTCGGGAGCCCATGGCAGCTCGCTGTTTTGTAGTCGTAGATGTTATGAAGTCTCTCACAGCAGTACACAGTCCGCGTGCATTATACCTCACCAAAAGACCATTGCTCTCTTTCAGTCCGTGATTTCCTTTGAACTTGCCTCCAAGTAGCATTTTGGGGTCATGTTGAGTTCTCGCTGGGATCAGAATACCCATTTCCTTCGATACAATTAACTCGTTCATCGGATGTGCGTCTGTAGTGACCACTACTCCCCCCGAAGCGCGCGCTTGGTTAATGTAGTGGCCGTAACCTTCACTCCGACTTGGACACATGAAGTACGCAGACTCCGCTGTCAATTTACTAAAGTCTTGAGGCTCCAGCATGCCATACTGGATGTTAACGGGGCTTTTAGCTCGATCCAATCGACGTTGATAAGTCTTAGGAAAGAGATAATTGTACGAGCTGTCGTCGATGTAAACGTTCAGTTGGGGGAGACCTGAAGCCATGATCCAGCAGTCCACCAGCTCCTTTGTCCCTTTCCAGACGCTTGTACCTGCTGTGTGAATGAATTTCACGTCGGAAAAGTCCTTCTTTGCGATGAAACCATTGCCCAGACGTTGCCTTGCGAACTCTGCTTGATCCGAAGACGTGTGCTTCGTGTAGAACACTTTGGCGTTGCGTGGGTTCCCGTTCTCAACATACCAGCGACTCACTCGGTCGTAACATACTTGAGTCTTGCACAAAACAGCGTTGACGCCCCAATAGTGCTCCGGTGTGAGCTCAATCATCTCAATGTTCGGCATCAAGTATAGAGGCTTGTGTTTGGGCCACCGTGGGGGCTCCGGAACGCCGTCCCAGTAGTGATTGAAGAAGATCATGGGCGTATTAGGACATAAATCGTAGTAGTCCACTTGCTTTCCAAGTTGTACATCATAGAATTTGTCCTCTAGCACCCACATAGGCAGAAGTCGAGAGTCCAAGTCTATGGAAACACGCAAAGAGTTAACTACCGAAGGGATTGCTAGTTGAAGGATAAACGTACATTTAGCGTAGGCCACTGCGTCTTCACAATATCCGTTGCCACGTATCCCCAATGGCAGGAAAATGTCAATATCCGGACACCTTCGCAGCTTCTCCAACACATTGCTGTCATTCCGGTTAATGATTTCATTGTCATTGTCCGCCGTTGCATTTGCTCGTTGGTGGTTTCCTCTGGGCGATCCGAACTGCCAAAAGATCACTGCGTCCTTGTTGGTCACACAAGCTTCATGTAACAGACTCAAATGTAGTCTATCAGCTACAGACACTTCCATTCCCTCCTCTGTTGCCCACATTGGCAAGTTATTCACCTCGTCTTCAGTGTGAGGCCACGAGCCGATGTTCACTGCACTGCGCAGACGAAAATCTCCTTCATCTGTGACTTTAACGAGCGACGATGTCTCCAGTATCAACGTCAAGGCACACAGAGCCACAAGAGCCATTAAGAACCCCCGCAGCCAGCTTTGATGCGGTGGATTCTTCATGGCTAGGGCAAGAAGGGAAGTGGTCCGGCTCAAGAACGGGGGCCCGTTCCTAAGCCATCGCATAAACGTATGACAATGTGCTCATACGGGATACAAATGAGCTACAAATGAGCTTGTTGGGCGCGACCAGAGCGCCATCTCCAGACGACACTGCGGCGACGACAGGATCCGATCCCGACGCTGATCTTGTTGCCAATCGAGGCACCGGTGCCGATGCCGATCTCGACGTTGAGCTCCTGGAGCAGGAGCCCAGCGAATGACCAAGCAAGGCGCGTGCATTGGAGGTAGCAGAGCAGCACTCGGCAGCGGCAGTGGACGAGCGGCACGCTGCATCAGCGAGGACTGGCAGGAAGCACACAGCTGCGCCGAGGACTGGCTGCCGGCAAGCATCAGCGGCAGCTATTGGAGGAGCAGTAGCCCAAGAGTTACTGCCCCAAGGAGGTCGCTGGTAGGGACAGTGTTTGTCAGGATGAACTCTAACTCTCAATCTCACTTCGCAACTTACCTTTACGAGCTCAACTTGCCATAAAGTATACTTTGGCTACAAGCTTCGACGATGCCGCAGAACAACGCAGTTGACCAAGACGGCGACGTCGAGATGACGAACGCGCAACCAGTCTTCGAGTATATCAAGCCTCCGAGATTGTCTGATCTGGGGCAACCTACCCTGGTGAAGTACATGCGCGATCGTCGGCAGTATGAAGAACGGATCTGGGAGCGATGTCTGGCGACAGGCGAAGCACACGAAAATGTGGTCGTCAGTATCAAGAGCTCCATGGAACCAAGACTCCTGGAGCACCTTGCGCACTACGAGTTCCGCTCCACTGTGGAGGAGGTGACGGAAACGCGCTTGCAGGAGGAAATCAAGCGCCGGGCTGGCAGCCTAATGAATGACCACGTTCCGGATGTGGCCAAACTCTTTGACGACAATCTGAAGATGGACATGAAGGTGCAGGACATTGGAGCCCGCATTGCGAAGTATTTCATGGACTTCGACCGCATTGTCGACGAGCATGGACTGAGTACCTGGGTGGGCCGAGGTGCTGTGACTGACGCGGCCGGGCGTCAGCGCATGAAGACCCGCTGCAAGCTGCTGATGACCAACTTGTTCCCAGCCGTGTTGCGTGTAGACATCGAGCGACTTGTTGCCGTCACGCACCAGCAGGCGAAACACGATGATGTAGCATTGTACGAGCTGATCGTTCGCAGGGCGAAGAGTCAGCAGCATTATCACTCCATGCAGTCTGAGTTGAAGCGGGGCGAGGCCCCAAAGAGCAAGCCAGCAGGACAAAACAAATCGGCCGGGACGCGGCAACAGCAGCCGACGGATACTGGCACTCGCAATGACCGTTCAAAGGTGCCGAAGGCGGTTTCGGTACCACCCCGGTCCGGCTGCCTTATCTGTAAAGGCACACACTGGGCCAAGGACTGTCCCGATGCGACGGATGCACAGAAGCAAGAGGTCAAGCGGGAACTACTGGCGAAGAAGGCACGCCAAGAGGAGCGTGCCAAGGCTGTGCGGAGCGTGAGAGCTGGGGAGGGCCGGCGAGTTTGCATCAATGGTGTCCTCGACGTCCCGTTCTGTCCCGATACTGGTGCTGACAGTAACATCATCTCTCGGGCGCTAGTGGAAGAGCTCCGCGACGTTGGTGGCGTCGTGCTGCAGCCCGTGACTCCGCCAATTCAGGTACAGGTCGCTGGTGGCGCTAGGATTTTGTGTCGGGCCTTGGCGACGCTAGACTTGCAGATAGAGACCGCAGCTGGACCGCTGCACCTCACGAGCGTATCCTGTTTGGTCATGGACGGGAATGAGGAGGAATTCTTGCTTGGCCGCAAGACTATGCAGGACATTGGCATTGACATCGACCGATTGTTGGAGCAATTGGCAGGTGGCGACCAGGTTGGCGATGCTGATGAAGACGATGTGTCAAGTGAAACACCACAATTGGCATTTAAGGTGGATACAGAGGAGATCGAGCGCCACCTGAACAAAATGCTCGATGACGCGAAAGTTGCGGGGTTCGACCCTGCGCTGTTGGACAGGCTACGGACGCTTGTGTTCGAGTTCGCTGATGTGTGGCGCATCAACATTGGCGCCGATCCCCCCGCTGATGTCGAACCATTGAAGGTGAAGCTTCGTGCTGACGCGCATCCCTATCGCAGCGGTACTCGCAAATATCCCGAGTTGCAGCGCAAGTTCCTTCGCGACTTTGTGCGTGAGTTGGAGCAAAACGGGTTGGTACGTCGCAACAACTCGAGTCACTGGGCGTGCCCTGCACTTCCGGTCAAGAAACCACAGAGCAATGAGTACCGCTGCACGACCGACTATCGTCCTATCAACCGATGCACAGTGCCACTGGCAGGAGCGACGCCGAATCTGTCGACAGCGACGCAGAGTGTCAAGGGGGCCTACGGCTTCGGATTGTTCGACCTCTTTAAGGGCTTTTGGCAGCTGCCCTTAGACCCGGAAAGCCAGGAGCTGTTTAGTTTCGTGACTGAGGATGGCGTGTTCACGCCGACAAGGGTGCCTCAGGGTGCCAGCGATTCGGCCATGCACTTCCAGCTTCAAATGCAAGAGTGTTTCCGTGACATGCTGTACCGCAACCTACTAGTGTGGATTGACGACCTACTTCTGTTCGCGGGAAGCGCCGAGGAATACATTGGCAAGCTACGTGAGTTCTTTGTCGTGTTGCGCGCCCGGCGCCTCAAGTTGAACGCAAAGAAGTGCGTTCTTTTCGAGAAAAAAGTGGTGTGGTGCGGCAAGGAGATTGACGGCACTGGTATCCAGCATTCCCAGGAGCGACTGCAGGCGTTGACCCACATGCAGTTACCGCCTACTGCGGCCGCGTTACAGCAGTTCCTATGTGCAGCGAATTGGCTGCGGGATTCCATGGTGGATTATGCACGTGTGGTGGCCCCGCTTCAGGCGAAGCTTGAACTTGTGATGGCGCGCCGTGGCAGGCGTAAGTCCCAGCTCACCGGCGTGGAGCTCAACTGGCCGAAGGAGGACACGGATGCATTCACGGCCGTTGTGGAGCTACTGACCACTTCAGCGAAACAGTACTTTGCGGACGCTGAGGCAACGGTGTGCATGTTCAGTGACGCGTCTCTCACGGGCTGGTCCGTCGTGTTGAGCCAAGTGCATGAGTGGGTGGATGACCTTCCAGTTGCAGAGCAGGCTCATGAACTGCTTGTCTGTCGAGGAGGCCTCTTCACGGGCTCACAGACGAATTGGTCCATCATTGAAAAGGAAGCCTATCCGGTTGTACGGGCTTGTAGCGACCTGGCTTACTTACTCGAGCGGGAGAAGGGGGTTCACATCTTCTGTGACCATGCGAATCTAATCCACATCTTCGCTCCGGACAAGACGATCAAACCGCACTTGCGCGGTAAGCTGCAGCGCTGGGCACTACAAATGGTGGCTGTACGCTACACTATTGAGCACATCAAGGGAGAGAGCAATGTGTGGGCCGATCTTGTCTCTCGATGGGGCCAAAGTAGAGACAATGTTTCGGTTTCTGCTGTGGCCGTGAAGCGAGCAGCTAGTGGTGATGACGAAGCTGATAGGGATGATGATCGCGAGCCAGGCTGCAGTGACCAGTTGGTGGAGTCCTCGGCCGGGTTGTTCACGCGAATCGACTTGTCCGACGCATACATGCAGGTGCCACAGACACCAGAATCGACGGAGGACTGGACGTCGGTGAAGCGAGTGACGACCCGCTCCATGGACACGGTGTCGACACTGCGACCTTTGCAGGATGTAAATTTCACGTGGCCAACTCTGGAGGCCGTGGGCACACAGCAGCGGCTAGAGCAAGCGACCGCTCCGTGTGCTGCCGATGAAGATGGACTCATTCGGGTAGAGGGCAAGCTTTGGATTCCTCGGCAGTCCCGAGAGTTGCTGCAGCGGCTTTTAATTGTGGCACATTGCGGCCCCCAGGGCCATCGTGGTAGCGACGTCATGATCGCTGCAATTGCCGAGCGGTTTTCGATCATCAACCTCAAGACGCTCGTTGCACGTTTCCTACGGGACTGTTTGCTTTGTAAGCATGTGAAAGGGGGCAAGATCGTCATGCGTCCGTGGGGTCCTACCTCTACCGCTACAAAGCGCAATGAGTGCGTGCATCTCGACTACTTGTATCTCGGTGACTCGTATGGAAAGTGCCAATATGTCTTGGTGCTCAAGGACGAGCTCACGCACTACTGCGAGCTTGTGGCCGCCGACTCACCGGCCAGCGCCACTGCTGTGGAGGCGGTGCTGGATTGGCACAAGCGCTTTGGCTTGCCTGAAATGTGGGTCTCAGACAATGGGTCTCATTTTAAGGCAGCGGTGATGGCTGAGCTAGTGCAGCGCTTAGGGGCAACGCAAAAGTTTGTTCCGGTCTACACACCGTGGATCAATGGCACTGTCGAAAGGGTTAATCGTGACATTTTACAGGTGTTACGCGTGCTGCTGCTCGAGCTCAACCTAGATTCCCGCAATTGGGTCTACCTGCTACCAGTGATTCAAGGGAACCTCAATCACTCTCCCGTGGCATCGCTGGGTGGGCATGCCCCCGTTGAACTCTTCACGGGCCTACCGGCACCGTCGCTACTTGACACGGTTGTCGTACCTGTTGGAGACCATTCTCGCTTTAGGACGGTTGATTTGTCGACTGTAGCGCCGCAGTTGGGCGCGCTGCGTGCGCACATGGGCGGGTTACACCGCGAGGTGGTCCGCCGCAAAGAGCAGCGTCGAATCTATGAGATCGGGCGCGGAAATGGCAAAGGTTGTGACTTCGCCGAAGGCGACTACGTGCTATGGTCACGTGTTGACACCCGGCTGCGGGGCACAAAGCTCCAAGTCCGTTGGGTTGGTCCATTCCGCGTGGTCCGTGCACTCTCGCACTCGTTCATGGTGTCCCATCTGATTACGGGTGACGAGTACGAGGTGCACGGCTCACGTTTGAAGCATTACTGCGACGCCGAGTTGGGAGCCACGGCCGAGATACGCGCGCACGTGGCTACGCAGGGCATTGTGTTGGGTGTGCGCGCCATTGTTGACCATCGCTATGACCTCGCTGCTCAAGAGTGGCAGCTACTGGTGGCCTGGCGTGGTCTAGAGGACGCTGAGAATTCTTGGGAACCGTTTACGGCTATGCACCACGATGTTCCTACTCTCGTTGCTCAGTACGTGGAATCGGTGGATGTTTCCGATCTTGCAGCTTTGTTGTAGCTACCTGGTGGTGCAACTTCAACGTCAACCAGGTCAAGTTCATCTAGTCGCGTCGCGATTGGACAGGACATTTCGGTGTGGCGAAATTTCTTTTTTCAATTTTCAGTTTTCAATTTCAATTTCAAGTTTTCATCAAGCGCAGTTCGTCTTGGGGGGCAGTGTTGGGCGCGACCAGAGCGCCATCTCCAGACGACACTGCGGCGACGACAGGATCCGATCCCGACGCTGATCTTGTTGCCAATCGAGGCACCGGTGCCGATGCCGATCTCGACGTTGAGCTCCTGGAGCAGGAGCCCAGCGAATGACCAAGCAAGGCGCGTGCATTGGAGGTAGCAGAGCAGCACTCGGCAGCGGCAGTGGACGAGCGGCACGCTGCATCAGCGAGGACTGGCAGGAAGCACACAGCTGCGCCGAGGACTGGCTGCCGGCAAGCATCAGCGGCAGCTATTGGAGGAGCAGTAGCCCAAGAGTTACTGCCCCAAGGAGGTCGCTGGTAGGGACAGTGTTTGTCAGGATGAACTCTAACTCTCAATCTCACTTCGCAACTTACCTTTACGAGCTCAACTTGCCACTGCTGGGAGCTCCGTCCATGCCACAATCGTCACTTGCATTTCCACATCCGCCATGACAAAGGGGCCAAAAGCCAAGCGTCAACACCTTCACCGAGTGCTCGTGGGGCTCGTGGCGCTGGGATTCCTCACGCTCGTAGTGCAGATTTCTATCGCTTCTCTGTTTGGACATTCCGGAGACCAATTGAAGCTGCGGAGAGCTATCAGCCAGCGGATCCCGTGGCGACATCGCATTGGACGTAACGAATCGCAGGAATCGACGCAACCAACGCCAGTTCCAGTGCAAGACGAGATATCCGACGAAGATTTACTGCATTTGAGTCTGTTGCACGAACGCTGTGTGACTGATACAGATGTAGTTCTACCTTGGCAATTTGGTAGTCCTGGACATCAATTACCCAATGCTTCAGCGGATAATCCAGACGTTTTGTTGCATCAAAGCGACTCGAATGTATTGCAGAAGCTTAAACAATGCCCGGACGTGGATATTTATCTACCCAACCATTTGCATGGCAATGGGTATTGCGAAGATGCTGTAGCATACGCCAAGTGTAAGTATCCTTCGACTGCTATATGGGTTAATTAAAAGTAGTCTAATGGTGTTTTACTTCTGTAGATTTAAACTCAAGGTTGCTGCCAATGTGGGCTCTAGCTACGAAACTGTACGACCCAGAGCTTGGACGTGAAGTGGACTACTTCGATTTATGTCCCGAGACACCTATGATATTCTTCAATCATTATTGGGACGACGTGCCGTCTTTGCCAAGATGGCCAAAGGTTAAACCGATCTACCTCATGCCCAACATCGAGATGATCGAGTTAACTCCTGCATTCTACTGGAAAGTGGACGCTGTACTGTGCAAGACACATATCTGCTTTGACCGAGTGACGAAATGGTACGAACAAGAGGGAAATCCTCGGAATGCTGAGGTTTTCTACACGAAACACACGTCTTCTGACCAAGCGCAGTTCGCTCGAAAGCGTTTGGGTGAAGAAAACATCGCCAGAAAGGACTTCACCAATGTGAAGTTCCTACATACACCTGGCACGAGCATTTGGAAAGGAACTAGAGCTGTTCTAGACTGCTGGACATCTACAGCAGACCTTCCACCCCTGGACGTTTACATCAACGAAAGCGCCTACAACTACATGATGCCGAAGTACGAGACGAAGTTGAAATTCAGTCGCAGTCCTATGAATCTCCACTTAGGTATGGTGGATCGTTCCGAGTTTACAAAGATCACAGCAGAGGCAGCTTTCCTCATGTGTCCAAGTCGAAGTGAAGGCTATGGCCACTATATTAACCAAGCACGTGCTTCTGGAGCTGTTATCATCACGACAGATGCAGCTCCAATGAATGAGTTAGTTACTTCAAGGGAAATGGGCGTTTTGGTCCAAGCCAGACACCAAAAAGACGACCGAATGCTTCTTGGAGGGAAATTCAAGGGCGCCCATGGCTTGAGGAACGTCGACGGTCTAATTGCGGCGTTTTCATCATATCACTTGTGCCAAACTGTCCAAGCTATGATCAAGTCAACAACTCCTGAACAACGAGAAGCAATGGGCGCGAATGCACGTCGACAATACCATGAAGACACAGTGTTCTTTGCTGAATCAATGCAAGAGCTGCGAGAGTTCGCAAGAAACGGAAGAGAAATGTAAACTTTCTCTACCATAAGGTTTTTATCATAACTCGAGAAGCTTTGCGAGGATTTGAAGCCAATTGTCTCCACGTGGTGATTTCAGTTGTTTAGCCACCAGTTCGGAGTCATGAACAAGTCGAGAGAGCCGTCCAGTGGCCGTCGGAGTTGGGCTTGTCTTCTCCTCGTGCCTCTTGTGGCTGTAGGTGTCTTCACGCTGTTAGTGGAGACTTCATCGCTGCTTGGAGCTTCTGGAGATCGACTAATTGGGTTACATCGGGCTATTGGGCTGACATGGCGCAGTCGCTTCCGTAGCAAATTAGCACCGGGAGAAGCTGTGGCAGACGAAGACCTTTTGCACGTAAGTTTACTGCACGAAGTATGTATGACAGACACGAACATATCTCTGCCGTGGCAGTTTGGGTCGCCTGGGAATCAAGTTATTGGCGGAACAGCAAACAATTCCCATGTTTTAATACGCAAGACGGACAAAGACTTACTACAGAAGCTTCGGCAGTGCCCAGACGTCGACGTTTTCCTGCCTCATAACGTTCGTACTAACGGGTACTGTGAGGACGCTGTCGCTTATGTCAAATGTAAGTCGACATGATATGATGATTTTGTTGGTATGATACGGACTAATTTTTGATCTTGTGATCAGATCTGGAATCTCGTTTGCTGCCTGCGTGGGTTTTTGAGGTCAAAATGTTCGATGCTGAGCTCGGACGCGACGTGGATTACTTCGACTTATGCCCTAAGACGCCTATGTTATTCCTCGATCATCATTGGGGTGGACTAACGGTATCTGAACGCTGGCCGAAGGATAAACCGATCTATATGGTTCCTAATATCGAAATGGTGGAGCTCACTCCAATGCATTACTGGGGAGTTGATGCTATGCTGTGTAAGACAAATGAGTGCTTCTATCGAGTGACGAAATGGTTGGAACAAGAGGGAAATCCACGCAGTGCGAAGGTGTTTTACACTAAACACACGTCTTCCGATCCTGGTCTGTTCGTTCGTAAACGTTTGGGGGAATACGCTGTGGTGGATAAGGACTTTTACGACATCAAATTCCTTCACACTGCAGGTACCAGCACTGCAAAAGGCACAAGAGAAGTGCTGGAATGCTGGACATATGCTCGAGGTTTACCTCCAATCGACGTGTATATCGACCGAAAGTCTTTTTACCGGTTGTTCCCGGCCTCATACAAAATGAAGATCGCCCGCAGTCTCAGCCCCGTTAATATCCACTTAGGCATGATGAAGCGCATGAACTACAGCAAAGTGGTGGCTGACGCCTCGTTCGTGGTAAATCCAAGTTACAGTGAAGGTTACGGTCATATTATCAACCAGGCACGAGCTTCTGGAGCTGTCATAGTTACGAGTGATATGCCTCCGATGAATGAGATGGTCATAGCGAATGACACTGGTGTGCTAGTATCGGTGAAGCGTGAAAAGCACCCGATGACGGTTCTGGGCGGCAAGTACAGAGGCGATCATGGGCTGAAGGGCGTTGGGGGTTTAGTGGCTTCATTTGAAAGCTACGACGTCTGTGAAGCAATTCACCGCTTGATTCGGTCAACTTCAGCTGGAGATCGAGCGGAAATGGGGTTTAATGCCCGTCGGCAGTATCATTCAGATACCAAGTACTTTGCCAACGCAATGAATGAGGTGCGGGAATATGCCAAAAAGTAATCAATCCATTTAGATTCTGTAAAGGTTATTCAAATATAACCCTTTGATGTTGGAGACACACGTGTATTTCATGATGCAACTTGCATCCCCATCTCAGCTGGATTATCGTAAAGAAAACAAGCGCAATTTTTTTCCGACCAGCAGTCATCATTTTGCTCCTAACAGTGAAGATGTCCAACAAGAGTGAATTGACGTCTCCAATTCGACTCCGAGACTTTCATCGTTTTCTCGTGCTAATTCTTACGCTGACAGGCTTCACACTAATCTTGGAGACATTCTCGCTCCTTCAAGTATCAGAACACGGCAATGGTTTACCCTTCACCATCAATTTCCAATGGAATCGTAACGAAAACAAAGTCCTGAAGGCTGGAACCCCAAATGAGGTATCGGATGAGGATCTCCTGCACTTAAGTCTGTTGCATGAGCATTGTGTGATGAATCCGAATGCTTCGTTGCCTTGGGAGTTTGGATCTCCCGGAAATCAACGCGCTAATGGGACAGCGAGCAATCCTGAGGTTGTGATGCGGCGAGGTGATCAAGATTTACTGGATAAATTGCGGCAATGTCCCGATGTGGATATTTTTTTACCAGAAAAACTGCATGGTAATGGATACTGCGAGGATGCAGTAGCCTACGCGAAATGTAAGTTTCTGTTGCTGAGTCATTGATACTAGGAATTCTCAAAGGTTAATATGTTTTTGCTAGATTTGAACTCTCGTCTTTTACCCAAGTGGATCCTCGAAATGAAGATTTTCGATCCGAATTTAGGATATGATGTGGATTATTTCGACTTGTGTCCGAAGACACCTATGATCTTCTTCAATCACTACTGGGAAGACGTTCCATTGTTGCCACGATGGCCACAGGATAAGCCGATTTATCTCATGCCCAACATCGAGATGTTCGAGTTAACTGCCGCACATTACTGGAAAATCGATGTTGTTCTCTGCAAAACCAAGCACTGTTACCACAGAGTAACGAAATGGTACGAGCAGGAAGGTAACCCACGGAATGCGACCGTCTTCTATGCGAAGCACACGTCCTCAGACCAAGCTCACTTCGCTCGCAAACGTTTAGGCGACACTGCAATTGCACCTAAGAATTTTTCCAGTATTAAATTCACTCATACGGCTGGAAGTAGCGCTTGGAAAGGGACACGAGAGCTGTTGGAGTGCTGGGTTTTCACTTCTGACTTACCTCAACTGGACGTATACATCGATCCAAAGACATTCAACCGGTTATTCAAACCGAATTTCAAGAGCTATCTGAATCACAGTCGAAGTCCAGTGAACGTCACTTTGGCTTAGTAGAACGTTTGGCTTTCACTAAATTGACGGCTGAAGCCTCGTTCTTCATCTGCCCGAGCATTAGTGAAGGCTACGGCCACTATATCAATCAAGCTCGAGCTTCTGGCGCGGTTGTGATCACAACTGACTTGGCTCCAATGAACGAGCTCATACCGTCCAGCATGACGGGTCTTTTGATCCCAGTGGAAGCTAAGAAGCACCCAGGGGCGATGCTAGGCCGTGCCTATAGAGGGAACCATGGACTGAAAGGTGTGGATGGCCTCTACGCTTCATTCCAAGGACCTGACGTCTGTCAAGTGGTACGACAACTGATGAACTCCAGTACTGAAGAAGAGCGGATTGTCATAGGCTCGAACGCCCGTCAAGCTTATCACAACGACACGAAATACTTTGCCAATGCAATGCAAGAGCTACGGGCGTTCGCTAGGGGGAGACATAGTGTGGTAACGTAAGTAAATGGACGGAAGAGAAGGAAGGGATGTGGTGTTGAAGCAGATGTACTGAATTACTGTTAGTAGTGTCTATACATTCCCATCCCAAACCATTCTCCGTCTCACGAAAAGACTTGTACGACACGTCGATCAGTTCCCATTGAGCTCAAGCCTTGGCTCAAGGCTTCCCTCTCTACGAGCCATGGATAAACCGTCGATGCCTCGGACGCGGAACTTCGAGTTGCACCGCTTCTTCGTGGTGCTTTTGCTCTTCTGGGGCTTTGTCCTTGTGCTGCAGACGTCGTCACTGTTTCAAGACTCAACCGACCGGATCACCAGCAGTTCGAGACTCAAACGAGCTTTTGGACTCGGAGTTTCATGGCGTAGAAGCGACGAAGATGAAGCGTATGATATCCCTGAGCCCTTGGCTGATGCTGGAGACCATGAAGTATCTGAAGAAGATCTGATGCATCTGAGTCTGCTACATGAACACTGTATATTAGATGCCAATGGATCTCTGCCTTGGGAGTTCGGCAGTCCAGGGCATCAGTTTCCTAATGCTTCGGCTAGCAATCCGGAGGTTGTTATTCATGAAGATGATCGAGATTTACTGGAGAAATTGAGCCAATGTCCCGATGTGGACATCTTTCTACCAGCTGATCTACATGGGAATGGATATTGCGAGGATGCTGTTGCGTACACCAAGTGTGAGTGGAGTATTTTGTGATATGACAAGCTGCTGACTATTTGTATTATGCTCTGTAGACTTAAATTCTCGTCTGCTACCGAAATGGGTTCTGGAAATCAAGCTATATGACCCTGATCTTGGATATGACGTGGACTATTTCGACTTATGTCCAAAGACACCTATGATCTTCTTCAATCACTACTGGGAAGGTGTGCCTCAAATGCCTCGATGGCCTAAGAGCAAGCCAGTTTATCTTATGCCAAACATCGAGATGTTTGAGCTGACACCGACGCATTACTGGAACGTGGATGTGGTGCTATGCAAGACGAAGGAGTGTTATGACCGAGTGACGAAGTGGTATAAGCAAGAGGGCAACCCGAGGAACGCCTCGGTCTTTTACACCAAGCACACGTCGTCTGATCAGGCTCTGTTTGCTCGTAAGCGCATGGGAGAGCGCGTCATAAGGACGAAAGACTTTTCCAACATCAGATTCGTTCATACTGCTGGTACAAGCCCAGCCAAAGGAACAAGAGAACTGGTGGAATGTTGGGTGCTTGTACCTGGTCTACCTCCGCTGGACGTGTATATTGATGACAAGCCTTATGACCTCCTGTTCAAGCCCCACTTCAGAAAACTTATGAGATATAGTCGCAGTCCTGTGAACGTCCATGTTGGGCTAATTGAACGCTCGAGGTTTACCAAACTGACTGCAGACACGACGTTCTTCATGTGTCCAAGCACCAGTGAAGGTTATGGTCACTATATCAACCAAGCTCGGGCTGCTGGGGCTGTGGTAGTCACGACTGACTTGTCCCCAATGAATGAGCTGATCACGAACAAAACGGGGTTTCTAGTCCCCGTGACACCTCGAAAACACCCTAAGATGGTTATGGGAGGGGCTTATAAAGGACAACATGGACTACAGGATGTAGACGGTCTTGTAGCGACATTCAGGGGCCCAGATATCTGCGAAGTGGTGAGAGAAATGACGACTTCAACTACCCCAGAGCAGCGAGAAGCTATGGGGGCGAATGCTCGGCGAGCGTACCTAGAGGACACAAGGTTCTTTGCCAACGCTATGCAGAAGCTACGACAATTCGCAAGACGTGGACAATGACCCAGCTTCAAAAAAAATCATATAGTATGACTTAGTCGCTCTGCTCGTTTTCTTCGGCGAATGTGTGCGCTCGGAGGATGGCTGAAGCTTGGACTTGATACGCGTCACCTTGTTCTTCACGTCCTCGCCACTTCATTAGCTGACCCAACTGCATCAGAGATTGAGCCTCCATCTTCCAGTTGCCAGTCTCTCTCGCCAATATGAGCTTCTTTTGTAGCTTGTCTTCCTCAACCACCGTGTCGACTGGTGGGATGTCGTGACGGAGGTACTAGTCCATCAACAACCGTAATAATTAGGAGAGTGTAGTCCTTAGAAAAATTAAACTCACCCTAGTACGCTCTGTGATGTACACGTAGCGATTCTATAGAGATCACAAGGAATACAGTCAACTTGAACGTATGATTAAGACCCAGGTTATCTACCTACATCCTTGCCCTTCCTCTTCTTCAGAGCCATTGCTCACCAACACTCGAAACTGGAAAATGTTGATGAAAATAGCCGCCAAAACCTAACAAGCAGTTGCATCTTCTCCATCGACCTTGCCCTTGTCTTTCGCAACGATAGTGAACTTCCCTCCGTTCGGGACTTCCAATACAATCACGTAGTTAACCGAAGCGCTAGCGACACCGTAGCCGCTCCATAAGGACGCACCGTTGGTCCAAATGATGCTGTCGTTAATTGAAATATCGATCGAGTTGAGCACCTTACCAAACGTTGGAACTGAGATGGACCCTGTTGTGTTCTGTGGGTCTCGATCGTCGCAGTGAAAAAGCTTCCAGTTGTCCAGTCCACCAAGAATTTACCTGTTGCCAGCGTGTAACCAGTCTGTAGCTGTCGAACATTTGATACAGCAGCATGAGGGATAAAGCTCCACGTCTTGCCGGCAGCAGTCACGTTAAATTAAAAACCTGTGGGCGCTGGCTCAATGGAGTTATACCACCAATATGTAGAGTCAATGAAGCTGTCGATCCAGTCGACCAGGCATGAGTATGCGAGATATAACTGCCGAGGTTCTTCTTCACTGCCTCATAGAACGGATACTTGAGTTCACCTGTGTAATAGTAAGCTTCAATCGTGTTGAGTTGCCGAAATTGTGCAACATATAGCTCCACTGACGCCGCATGATCTCCATAGCCAGCGTCGCGTTTCCAGGGTTCGCACGAAGGTGAGCGTCGATTTCCAGACTCATCATGAACGGGGAGATTGAGCCATGAGCTTCAGGCGATACTGCACCAAACTCATTCCAACGAGCCGTCAAGCTCTGTGAGATTGTGGCAGCACGCTCGAGCAATTCAGTCACGTTAAAGTGCACTGCAAGAACGTTTCCATCTTGTGAATAGAACGCAGTGGTTGTTATCACGGAAGAATCCGGCCGATTCGTCCCAGAGCTTCTCATTGACAGCGGATTTCATATCGCTAGCAACGCCGCTGTAAGATTTCCCTTGGTACGTGAGTTCACTGAGTCCAAGATCATCTGCCAGCTGCACGTATGATACCAGCGCACAATAGAGCAACGAGTTGGCTGCAGTGTTCTTGCCTCCTTGTCCGACACGTCAAATAGTGACGTTAAGGAGAGAATCAGACGTGTCGACCTTGGCGAGAGTGAACTCGAAGCCGCGCTGTACCTGGCCCCAAAAGACTTTGGTCGTTGGAAAGCATCGTATAGTCAGCAAGGGCGATGTTCGTCCACAAATGATACGTGTCGGAGTTGGTGCCTGCTTCCTGATATCCAAGTCCAAGAGGAGTTCCAGCGTACGGGAACTCACCAGAAGGAACCTGGATATCAATGATTGATCCAAGAGCATTGCGAACCGACAAAAGGTTATCGCCATTCAGTGACACCACTTTGGAAAGTATAGCAACGCCGTAGTCACCAGACCACGGCGTGCGGTCTCGCTTGGCGCCATCCACGAACGCTTCAGCATCAGCACTTACGTTCTCAATAGTGGCGTTATTCGCCCAGGTGGCAGGGCTCGACAAAAATAATATAATAAGATTTATTGTGTGTATTGATTGTACGGAGTTATTATTTATTGGTTTGTATAAAACCAGTTCAATGCCAAATTGTCGCAATAATAACTGTATTTTTCTCGGCACCACCCGTTTTGGGTCCTGAGCCACTTGTCGTGGTCTATAACTCCTAACCAGCCATTTACAAGCTCCTTGTGCGAAACGAGATCAACACAGCACACTTGTGCCATTCCCACTTCCTAAATTGGATCAAAACGCCCATAACGACCCACCAACTCTGCGCCTTCTTCACCGACGTCGATGATGACTTCTTTAAGTGCAATGTGTGCGGTACTTGCCGCAAGCAACAGGCTGGAAATGGGTACAGCAATTTGATTAGCCACCTGACACGTAAGCATCCTAACTACGTCAACGACTTCGACGATCACCTGCGCAGCGGATCCCCAACTTTGCAGACTTTTGGCTTCGTTGACGACCGTACCCGTGATATTGCCAAGTGGTGTATGTGGATCGTCGATCGCAGTCTTCCTCTCAGTGAGGTTGAAGCCCCCAAAACTCGTGATGCTGTCACCATGAAGCCAAGTACAGCTCGTACAGTCAAAAGTACTTGCACCACGTGTCCGCCAAGGTTGGTGTTTCCATCTCTGGTGAGATAGGAACATCATTTGGCTTGATGCTCGACGGCTGGACCAGCCACAGCATCCACTTTCTCGGCCTTTTCGCCATTTCGATGGATGGTGAGAATCGCCGTCAGCGTTTGCATGCTCTCTCACCAATGGAGGAAGGGCAGACGGCTGACTCGCACAAAGAGTACATTGAAAGTGCGCTTGCTGTGAAAGACAAGACAATTGACATGGCTCGATTCCTTGCTGACAATTGCAGCGTCAATCACGCATTGGCTACAAAAATGGAAGGCTCTCTGATTGGATTACCAGTCACCGATTTAATCTTGCAGTGAATCGGTTTATGGAGGGGTATCAAGATCTTATTGATCAGGTTCAGACTTTAATGGTGAATCTGCGACATGTGAACAACTTTGCCAGCCTCTCACTCGCCACCGACTTGAAGCCTGTGAAGGCAAACACGACTCGCTGGTCGTCAGTTTTTCAAATGTTCGACCGTTATGTGGCCATCCGTGATGCCATTTTGACCGTCGATGTTGTGGAAGAGTTGGTCCCACGTGGCGCCGCACATCGCCGTATTGTTGTTCTCGTTGAAAAGTTGAGGGAATTTGACAGTGTATGTGTCAAGCTGCAAGCTGAGCGGCGTACAATGGCGGAAGTGCGAGTACTTTTTGATGCCTGTATCGAAAAATACCCATTATGAAGGAGCATCTTAGCCCGAATTCCAAGATTGTACACAGTCCGCTATTTGAGTCAGCACTCGTTAAACTCGAAAATGATGTCCCTTTGATGTCGTTGGAGACGAAGGCGATGGGGCCGTTTGTGGAGCCGTCACCATCGCCTACAACAAATAAGCGACCTCGCGAAGACGGTTTTGCAGCTGCAGTCCTGTCGAAGGCAAAGAAAACACATCGAATAGACCGCAGCAGAGTTGCTTACAGCGCACTTGCGACCAGTATCCCACCAACTAGCAATTTGTGTGAGCGACTCTTCTCAAATTGCAAGCTTGTTTTGACTGATTTTTGTGGATCACTCTTACCAGCAAACTTTGAAATGATCATGTTTTTGCGCGCCAATCATGAACTCTGGAACATGACTTCATTCGTTGGCGTTATCGAAGATGAGGAGTAGTTCCTATGCTTTCTTCCGCTGTATAACGATAATTCAGCTTCCTTCAATATCCGGAAAATACTGCAGTTATTATTTATTGGATGTGAGGTATTTTCTGTATTATTACGGGGTCCGCGTGATGATCAATAGTACGGCCTATTGTATTTGTCTAGCTCAGGGTGTGTGTGTGGGGGGGGGGGGGGAGCTCGCGCTTCACTAGCTGAAATCTCACAGAGCTGTATCGTGTACTTTTACTCGGACGACGATCTGCTCAACCGCATCTGGTATGCTGGTGTAGTCGCGCAGTGTGTTGTCATCCGTACTGGGGGCAGCAGTGAAGTGAGTGGAGATACCCGTTACCTCAACACCAGTATCAGAACTCGTAGAGACTGTCAGATAACCGAAGTCACCGCGACCGAACTCGCGACTGAAAGTGTAGATAGATTCGGACTCGGCGGCGGCGAAAAGTGTACCATCAACAAGCAGACCAGTACCGCGATCCGACGTGATAGTTTTCGGTGAACGCAACTCCGAGTTGCGAGCCGCTGGAGGTAGAAGCACCGAAGTAAACGATGATATTTAGAAATAGATAACAAACCGTTTTAGGAGGTCCATAATTGGCTTATGCCAAATTCAATAACAGTTCTCATTTTACGGTATTTGTAGTATTAATTTAGTTATAATTTGATTTAATTATACTTATTTAAATAAGTATACTTAAATTAAGTCTATTCTAATTGCACGCTTCCTCATGCACGTCAGCGCACGTGTACGCCACCTAATAGGTCTAGGTAGACCCATTACACCTGGTAGCACTTCAGTAGTCTGTCCCACGACCAAGCTGCCGTTCGTTCGTATGGAGTCATACGAACGCGGGTAGATATTTCCCCTATGGATGAGGGGATCCACTGGACCCGAAACATTGTCCGCGATGCGCACGGATCCGCCCCACCTGTCCATCTCGAGAGTGGGAAGCCCTCTAAAGACTTTCACAAGTCATTGGAGAGGCAGCGGTAGCGACGATGCTTCGTACGCTATCGCCGACAGAGCAACACGGTGTTGCTCTGTACATTGTTAAGGGTAGCAACGAGATGTTGCTGCCTCGGTGGCTTCCCCGAAAGCCACGCGTGGAGTCGTTGAAACTCCACGTGAGTACCTACACGGGGAAGGAGGACGAGACCCTCCTTCGTTGGCTTGTCGAACTTGACACAGCCGTTGTGGCTCGATGTATCGTCGATCCGATGTCGAAGGTCGCGTTCGCCATGTCATGTCTCGGCCGGGACGTGCGAGGAGTTGGGCCTATGGGCGCTGACTCTCGGATCCTACGTGTTCGGCACGTACGAGGTGTTCAGAAGAGGAGCTCAAGCTTGCGTTTGAGCCCCCGAAGAGATCGAGTTCAGATCGAGAGCGGAGTTTCTCATCTGGAGCAGGGCAAGGATGATGTCCACACCTTTGCCCAGCGTGCTAGATACTGGTATCGAACATAGTGGCCAACCCGATCGACCAGGCGACCAAGGTCGTCACGTTCATGAAGGGACTAAGAGATGGTCCCGTCAAAACAGATCTCTTCCGAGAGTATCCGAATACTCTCGAGGAAGCGATCAGCCTTGCAATGCAAGAGGGAGTTTCAGCCGGCGTCAAGCTAAACTTCATGCGAACGCGCCGAAGCCGGCGCGTCCTGTTGTGAAGACGGGGAGATCCGGAACCTATGGACCTCTCCAGCGCTGACGACTGCTGGTCAACAGCAGCGTAGGACAGCAAGGTTCGATGTTACAAGTGTAGTAACATCGGTCACTATGCACGTGAGTGCACAGCGGGCGTGCGTTCAAAAAACGCCAAGGACAGAGTCAAAGGGCGCGGGCGTCTTACTGGTGATGCAGTCTCGCGTGTCGAGCTTGGACACGCGACGATGAGGACTGCTGCCCCCCAGCGAGAAGGTTACTCGCTGTAAGCTGCAAGATGACAAGCCAAACCTTGTCATCCTGAACGTGATGTCGAAGAGAGTGAACTCTCTTCGTGCCCTAGTGGACTCGGGCGCGTCTAACTACTTTGTTCGACAGGGAAGTCTTCGGAGACTTGACTTCGAACAGGCCGACACTGCTCGCAGCGTGTTGGAGGTGCGGTTGGCAACGGGTGCCACCGTGAGGACTGAGAAGCGCGTAGTCCGTGTGCGCTTCACTTACAAACGAAGGACGTTTGTAGAGGATCTTATCGCCTTGGATCTAGACGATAAGTTCGACTTGGTATTAGGCATGCCGTGGCTTGCACGGCATGACCCGGCGATCAACTGGGAGAAGCGTACGCTCGTACGCTTCAACAACACATGCGCGACAGAGAGCGATGGCCCTGTCAGTGCTGCACATGCACCAGGCGGTGCATGTGATCACCCGGTTGAGGCAGCAGCGTCCGCCGCTGCCTCCGATCGCCGCCGGCGACCGCCAGCGACTCAGGGAGTCGTTGGGAGAAAATGTGTGTCGACTCAGAAATCTGAGCCGAAGGGTCGCGGTCACATGAGTGATGGTCAAGTGAATCGCATTCACCTGAGAGAAGGTAAAATACCGGTATTACTGGTATCCTTGGAGGTACTTCAAGCCCCCAAGGGTCGCGCCGACGACGTCGCGTCAACTCTGGGAGTTGACGAAGCAAATAATATTCGGGGAACCGAAAGGCGTGCGTCAGCTCTGGGGGCTGACGCCACTGGCGCGTCGCTGCTAGTTCTGGGAACTAGCCATCGTGCATCAGCTCCGGGAGCCGATGATGCGTAAGATGCCTTGGACGTGGAGCACCTGGAGCTGGGCTTCATGGTAGATCTTCGCGGCGCAAGCTCAGAGAGCTTTGCGAGTCCCAGTCCGTGACTGAGGAGGGTGTGTCTGCAGGGCAGACACCGAGTGTCGAGACGTTGAACGTCTTGACACGTACTGGTACTGGGTTACAGTACCAGAGGATGCGGTTGGAGAATCCGCCGACGAGTACGTCGGCGTTGACCGCACTTCCAACGATGAGTTGGAAGCGCTTCGCGCGGGACTTGTACGATGGACGCATCGAACAAATTTGCATTCTCTCGGATATCGAGAGAGTGGATCGCGAAGCCGAGGAGCTGAAGCAGCTCGTCGTCGATGGGATCGCTGAGGGTGATGACTCCCTCAGTGCGAAGACTAAGAAGCAGCGCTTCGAAGAGCAGAGTTGGGAATCGTTGAGGTTGAGTCCCTACTACGAAGTTCTGCGGGAGTACAAGGATGTACTCCCGGACGAGATTCCTTCGGAGCTTCCGAAGGACAAGGGCGTACAGCACGAGACTGATCTCGTGCCGGGCACGAAGTACTGTGTTACACGGCAGTGGCCACTGCCGCGTGAACAAGTGCAAGCGATCGACGACTTCTTTGAAAGTCGTCGTCTTGCAGGTCAAGTGCGGGAGTCAAAGTCCCCGCACAGTGCCCCAACGTTCTGTGTTAAGAAACCACAGGGCGGCTGGCGCATCGTTCATGCGTACAACAAGTTGAACGATGCGACGATACTGGCGCAGACGCCGATACCGCGAAAAGATGTTATCATCGATTCGATGGCCTTGAGCACTATCTTCAGTGCTCTAGATCTGCGTGATGGATTCTACCAAATCCTCATGCGTGAGAGGGACATCCCTCTCACAGCGGTAAGCGCTCCAAGCGGTATGCTTTGGGAGTGGCTCGTCATGCCACAGGGGCTTAAGAACGCCCCTGCGACGTTCAATAGATGCGTGACACATCTATTGCGCTCGGTGCGCGACTTCGCACCGAGCTACTTCGACGACGTGTTCGTCCACAGCCGGGCTGTGAACGGGAAGACGGACATTGAAAAGCACAAGGTGCATCTCCGGAAGCTGCTAGAGCTTATGAGGAAACATAAGCTCTATGCGAACCTGAAGAAGTGTATCTTCGGGGCGAGCGAGATACCCGTGCTGGGGTGTCTCATGGGGAAAGACGGCGTGCGCCCTGACCCAGAGAAGGTCAGAGTGATCAATGAATGGCCCACGCCATCCAATGTGAAGGAACTGAGGCGGTTCCTTGGGCTTGCCACGTACTTGTGCAAGTACGTGGAGAACTACGCGGGCAAGATTCGCCCGTTGTCACAGCTTCTTAAGAAAGAAGCTGAGTGGATTTGGACCACCGAGTGCGAGGAGGCATTCGGTGCAGTCATGCAAGGCTTGACTGAGGCACCGATCTTGGTCGTGGCGGACCAAGATCGTCCATTCCACGTAGTGTGCGATGCATCCGACTTTGTGGTCGAATGTGCATTGATGCAACACGATCACGAAGGGCGTGATCGTGTGGTCTACTATCAATCGCGTCAGCTGAAGCCAGCTGGGCGTAACTATCCCGTACATGACAAGGAGCTCCTTGTCATGAAGTATGCAGTCGCAAAATTCCGAGTGTATCTACTTGGGAGTAGACCGTTCGTGGTCTATACAGACCACGCATCATTGCGTACGGCGATTAAGTCGCCGCACATCTCGCAACGTATGGCGAGATGGTTGTCCTTCTTTGCGGAGTACAACTTCCGGGTAGAGTACAAACCCGGAAGACTCAATGTAGTGGCCGACGCGTTATCGCGTCGACCTGACTATGCGGCGACGGTCGACGCCAACGCAGTTGGCGTCGTGAGGACAAGTGTGCCGTCGTCAACGTTGATTGACGACGTGAAGAACGCGTATGCAAGGGATGCAGACGCGAAGGGGCTGGAGTTCCTCGCAGCACCTTCCGACGTGGCACATCGGAAGCTAACCCCTCATCTCCGAGCTCGTGTACACCGTATCGTGTACACGAAGGCCTACTGTTGTACAGTGCAGTAGACGACAATGCGATCCGCATTGTCGTTCCGAACGATCATGACCTCCGGTTGAGGATCATGTTCGAGTATCACGATGCCCCCTCGGCAGGGCATCCGGGTCGTGAGAAGACATACACTCTTCTCACGCGTGACTTCTACTGGCACCACCAGTACAAGTGGGTGCGCAAGTACGTACGTGCTTGCGAGGTTTGTCAACGCGTGAAGCCTGCGCAGTTCTCGCAGGCTCCTCTTCAATCACTACCGACTCCGTCGGAATGTTGGCAGTCCATGTCCATGGACTTTGTCTTCGGTCTTCCGCCTGACAGCAAGCGGAGGACGGGCATCGTTGTCTTTGTGGACCGATTCAGCAAGATGGTTCATCTTGCTGCCGTCCCGGCTACTGTTACAGCCGCGCAGACTGCGCGACTGTTTGTTGACATGGTGTTCAAACACCATGGCATGCCGCTCGACATTGTGTCGGACCGCGATCCACGCTTCACAGCGCGGTTCTGGCAAGAAGTGTTTACACTTCTTGGTTCACAGCTATCAATGTCGACTGCGAATCATCCGCAGACGGACGGACAGACCGAACGTGTCAACCGTGTACTGGGTGACACGTTGAAGAGCTACGCTCACTCGTTCCCGCACTGGAGCGAGTGCTTGCCGATGGCAGAGTTTGCCATCAACAACTCGGTGCATGCCTCGACAGGGCATACACCGTTCTACGTGAATGCCATGAGGCATCCACGATTGCCGAGCATGCTCGGCGGGGTAGCTTCCACCTTAAGTGGGGGAGGATCTACGGTTGCGTCCGAACAACGGCAGAACGCAACTGATAGCAGCACACTATCAGCTGCGGTGACGCGTGCGACGTCTCGTTCGAGCAGGAACGAGCGCGCGATGTCTGTGCCGGTCACAGACATGAGAGATGATAGCGAGCAGGCAGGGCCTGCTGCCGACAAGGGCGACAAGCTGAAAGGATTCAGCTCGGGTGCGCTAGACTTTGTCCAGCGAAGACAAGCCGTCATACGGTTTGTCCAGGATGCTATCGCAGCTTCTGTCGATCGACAGAAGCTGAACGCTGATAATGTTGGTAGGGGCAACGTTAATCAATTTAAAATTGGTTCATTAGTTTTGTTAGCTACGCAAAACTTGCCCAAACATGCAGTGTCTGACTTTGGAGCAAGCAAGCTTGCTCCAAGATTCATTGGGCCGTTCAAAGTACTTGAACGGCACGGCAACGCGTACCGGCTGGACATACCGTCCAGCATGAGGCTCCACCCGACCTTCTACGTCGGGCGGTTGAAGCCGTACGTGCATCACGGACTGCCTAGGGTTGGTAGTCCGACTGAGGAGTGCGAGAGGCCTGGAAAGCCTTCTCGATACCGTCGACACGGTCGATCAACCGGTCCCGAGACCAGACGAGAGGTTCGAGGCAGTTTGAGCTGCCTCGCAGACCTCAGCACGGAGGACACGAACCTCCTGCTTCAGAGCCGCTATTTCAGCGCTCTGTGTCTGCTCCAGCGCAGCAACTCGATCGTGCAGGGCACGATCGTCATGGTCATAGCGTTGACCATGTGGAGGGAGTGTTCCCACCCCCTCCGCCGCCGTTGCGCGACGCGCGTGGAGCGATCCGCTGGATTGTGGAGCGGATCGTGGCTCATAAGAGAACGAACTCTCAAGGGCTTCATTTTCGTATTCGTTGGAGAGGATTTCCTCCCCATCGAGATACGTGGGAGCCGCGGAACGTCCTCCGTCAGGACGTTCCGGAAATGGTGAGGGCGTACAAAGCCCACCATAACTTGCAGGGGTAAACCCTGCACGAGGAGTGCTGCGGTCAGTCACAGCACTCGGAGCTCCGCGTGGCTCGAGACGACCACGAAGCTCCTTGATGTGATCGGGTACACGTACAAGCGTGTACCCCAGGAGATCACTTTCTGAGAGACGTGTTGCCAAGGGTTGGCAACACGGGCAGGGTATGCCGAAGGGAACGGCACATGGGATCCCCGCTTCCATGGACTGATCATGGAGGCGTTCACACTTACCACGTGTAGTGTAAGTGTAGTAGCGATCGCGAGCCGCAGCAACGCGCTCGCGATATGCCTTCGGGTCTTTGTTGAAGTTATCAACAAAGGCGTTCCACGACTGACAAAGTGCCTGCCACTCGGGCACTTTGCTCTTGCGCGAAGTCTTCTTCGCTGCATAGTATCGGAGCTCATGGAAGAGTCCGATATAGTAGTCGCGTCTTAGAGTCTCGGACTCAAAGACAACCTCAGCGGCGACGTCGTCGTCGTTGATACTGTTGCATGCGTACAACAGTATCGGGTTCGGTGGTGAGCTAGCACCGGACCACTCATGGATCTGTGCCTCAGTAGGCAGCCATGGTGCACGCACGGGAGGATTAGTGCGTGGAGCAGTGAGCGCCCTCAACATGGGGGACGCTTCGAGCTTGAAGCGTCCGAGACCTCAACACGAGGTCGTCGAGACCCCACGGGTGGGTCAGGCGTGTCTTTAGATGAAGACACGGGAGCGGGAGGCTTGTCATCAAGCTCTCCCTCCTCGACATCGTCGTCGTCGTAGTCGACGATGTCTTCGTAGTCCTCTCCAAAGAGTTCTTTGAGAGGAACAGCAGGGTGTTTGATCCCTGCTAGCGAAGAAGACTTCTTCTTCGCTTGCTTCTCCTTGTGGAGAGCATGGTAGTCGGTGACAGAGAGCTTCTCTGTCGGACCACTGGAAGCAGCAGTGCTAGTGGGTACTGCTGGGGTTGTTGTTCCTGCTGCAGAAGCAGCAGGAGAGGCTTGCGCGTCCGCAGAAGCGGACGGAGACGTGGGCGTTGGCGAGTCCATTGCGAAATGAACTCGGATTTTTTACAGTTTAATTTGGTTATATTTGATTTAATTATGTTTATTTAAATAAGTATACTTAAATTAAGTCTATTCTAATTGCACGCTTCCTCATACACGTAAGCGCACGTGTACGCCATCTAATAGGTCTAGGTAGACCCATTACAGTATGCTTCATGCCTACAGATTAACACATGCGCCCAAGTGGAGGATAACGTTCTAGCTCAGAATTACTGCGTCGCGATTGAGCCTTGATCATCCTTTGACGAGACAAAACTACAGTCATTATCCCCACAATCGCACTAATTTCGAGCCAGCACCTCCAGTTCATACAAGACAATTCTGCCTGCACTCCAACAACTCAAGATATTCGCAACCTGGTACGAAAGCTGAAGCAGCAAACCCACGCGGCGCCAACCAGTGGTAAACGATTGAAACATGTGATGAGCGGTGTGTAGGTCTTGTTGGCCTTCGAAATTTTTTGTGGATCGGAACCACTTGGGATTCTCAACAAAACGACTCTACAATACACACGCTATCGGTATCTACGTATGTGTATGAAGCACAAAGATGACACCGCCTATTAGGTAACTGACACGGCCATGGAAGTCGTGAAAGTTAAGACATCAAAACACAAAATGGAGCTGCTAGCACTTGGTGATCGGCTATCGACGGGAGATATCTCTTCAGCACTGGTACAGCAACTGCACATGGAAAAGCAGAATAACCGAGATAAACTTAAACTTATCTTAGGTGTGTGCAGTTCGTGGTTATGCCATTTAGTGGGCATGAACTAGACGATACTTGAAATCGCGGGAACTTTTGGAGATGCTATAAAAGGGTGTGTGGGGGGGGAGGGGGGGGAGGGGGGGGTATTTTGGACCCCCAACATAAGAATATATAGAAGTTTGTATTGGTTGGATTTTGCATGGCTATGCTGATTAGGAAGTTCACAACTGTATCAAGATAAAAACGTGACATATCCAACATTAAAGGCCTAAGAATAGTTGAGATTATGATGGCACAGTCAACATAGAGACTATGTTTTATCGAGGACGTATTTTCTGTGATCATTGCATACGATCCTAAGTTAGTAAAAAGTTCATTAGTAAACATGTGTCCATTGATTGCAATAAAAAGAACTACGATGTACTGAGGTCTATGAAGAGACAGTTTGTAGCGAATTCCTCCCCCTTTTCGAATTCAAAACGATAACATTGCTACTTGCCTAGGCTCTCTACATACATAGTAAATATGAGGACTTTGCATCAACTTTATTAAATATTAGTACAGTAAGTCCATCGCGTACATTTGTGATTAGAGCCTTCAATGACCCAAAAACAAGGCATTCCTCTTTTTCGCTTTTTTAGGACGTTTCTCGTCATTTTAATGCGATCAAAAGCGACACGATCTCCCTACCTTTGAGACGATCTTCTTCCCGTTTTTATAACCAACTGATGACAGGTGAAAGATATATTTCCATACTACCAACTGATGGCTGGCAGTATGGAAATATCTCTTTCTCCTCCATCATCACCTCCCGACTTTAGTAACAACACAAACAGTACGCTGCATCCTTGATCGATGAATACCATTTCTTCTGAAAGGATCTCGAACTGGTATGCTCACCACTTCGGAAATCCGCGTCGTTCGGTTGATAAGTACAGTGCACGCCGGAATTATAAACGCACCAGAAATGGATTTTCCTGAAAACCAACTTCAGCGTTTCCAGTCGAGCTAACCCTGAGAGACTATGCAACAAGCAGAAATGGAAAAGCTGGTGTCGTACGAGAGCAATCGGCAAAAAAAAACACGTTTTGGCTCGGGTCAAAAGTATAAACGCACTGGTCAGTTTTTTATTACGGGCGGTAATAAACTAAATTAAAAACCAGTCTAATTAGTGATAAATGAAACAGATGAATTGCGGTTTGAAAATCGTTTCGGATACCACCACTTGCTTTTTGGGGAGGTGACAACCATGCCTCGCGGCAAGCAGTTAAGTCGGGATGAATGCATGAAGATATACAAGCTACTAAGAGAGGGAAAAAGCAACAGAGCGGTGGTAAATGAGATTGGACGTAGTGAGACGGCTATAAGGAACTACTTAAAAGGGCAACTAACAACACGCTGTATATCGTGCATACGAATCCGCGATACAATCACATGCCTAGAAAAGAAGTTACCAGCAATTATCACAGGAATAGAAAATACAATTTTATCACTTTCAATCAATTCTCACAGCATATCTATGTCTGTGCAACCGTCTTTTTTTCGTTTGGGTTATTGTATTGATTCCATTACTGTCAATTCTGGCCTAATTTGCCGAAGTTGGTCGGTTTGCTTGAGCTGCCTTTACAGTTTCCAAGAACGGAGCAGTATCGATCTTCCATTAGATCACATTGCACTTACGGGTTGTGCTTCTTCTGTAGGCTGGTTGAGCGCGCGGCTGTTAACCGCATTTACGGGCTGGCAATGTCAGCTAACAGGCTACAAGGCTACGCCATTTACTACGTTCTTTAGCAAGACTCCTGGAGTGTCGTCCTCCACGACGCATCCAAAAGCAGACTAGAGCCATTCATAGCAGGAGTTGCAGACCCGGGAGTTGCTTCAGACGTAGCTTGAGCTGGATTGCGGATGAAAATTTCCACTTCATTGGATTGTGGACAGTGGGGGAACACCGCTTGAGCAGAGAGTGAGTTCTTCGCCAAACGAGTTCTCTTTTTAACGGGCGACTGATGCATATCCTTGCTTCATGCCAGAGTCAGCTGAATTAAGACGGCAGTTAGGAGTGTTCCTAAGCGACTGGAGGCGACACGTTTGCTGAAAGGCTCCAAGACTCTCCAACCGATTTTGTCAAGTAGAGTGCGTTTGTACTTTTGACCCAAGCCAAAACATGTTTTTTTGCCGATTGCTCTCGAACGACACCAGCTTTTCCATTTCTGCTTTTTGCAATCTGCCTGTCCGCACTATCAATGCAACCCAGCACAGTCGAAGGTGCTAGGTTGGCGATGGCTCGTTCTAGGCGTGGCTGAATGTCAGCAAACGTTGTGGTGGCGGTGTATTGGTGATCGACTTCTCCCTTAACGATAGTCCAAACAATTTCGATAGGCTGTAGATCTGACTGATATGGATGGGTGAAAACCACATCATGACCTATTGCTTGTGCCATGCTAACTACCACAGGAACGACGTGTGCTTTGATGTAGCACGACAGAATTCCCCACAATATTGGCATTTTCAGGGACTTCCAGATCATATTCTCTTATTGCATCCAGCATTTTCACCCGCGTAATGCCTTGCTTAGGTGTAAATTTAGGCAGCACTTTGTGGTATTTGGCATTGTCCATCACGATAACACAGTGTTAGAGTCCCATAGTATCGAACACACTTAGCAATTTTTCATCCACTCGACGAAATAATCGTGACAAAACATTCCATGGTAGTCTTTTGTCTGTTTTCCTCCCTAAAAAATGTCTACCGTATCTAGCAGCAGCTGAGATCGTTATCATCTACTGAGCGATATTTGTCCAAAATTGCGGCTATAAAGCAAAGCCTCCTGCGTTTATGCTTAGCTTGACACTTTTCTTTTATCCATGGGATCAAATAGCGAGTCACTGTGGCGTGTATAGTGCTGATGTATGTAACTCTCATCAAGGTACACAGTCTGCCGCGATGAAAATTCGCTGTTGGACATTTGCTGAATGTATTCTGCCCTCGCCAAGTTATTAGCAGCAGGCAGCTTCAATCCTTTTCCTTTATGAGCACCTCTATCATATCCTTGGCCTTTCAGAAAGCGTTGCACCGTTCGTAAAGCTTTTGAGGCGTCTGCATCGTTGATATCAACCACTAAATGCTCCATTTCAACTAACAAATGCATCACATCTTTAGCTGTCATTCTAGTCCGGGTTTCACAGCGACCACGAATAAAGTCACACACAGATGCTTGCATTGCCAACGATCGCGGAAGTCGTGTCATTTTATCCTCCCGTTTTGCCTGAAGGGCAGCAGAAACAACGTATCCGTCAGCACAATACGCAGACCAAACATCTCAGACTATTTTGTTTGAGCGGTAGAGTAATCGAGCGATTTTGTTGGTCAATCCTTCGTTTTTTGGCTGCTCTTCGCGACCCCTACGGGAATTGGCCTGTAATGCAAGTTTGTCGAGCTTTTCTCCTATGGTAAGAGCCCCACTGCGGTGATCTTTCACATAATCGATCGCTCTGTCTACGTCAGCTTGGCCTCGACGAGGTTTCTTGCTGCGTCACTTGGATGCCATCTCTGAATGTGAATTCCGCAGTGGTATTGCTATTTTTGACTCCTATTTGCGGCGGTGATAAAAAAAATCACCTGTACAACATAATACGTTGAATGGTATATAATGTCAACATATATGTATTCGCACGGTTCAAATATCCTGTTATCAGCGGCTAAAATGGCGTTAGGTTTGCGACACAAAATAGCATCACATCTAGTATGCAAGGTCTGAGGAGATAAAACAGCTGGCTTACAGCTTACAGTGTCAGTTGTAACAGCTTGGGAGCTTCCAAATTTTGTAGAATCGACGTAGTATTGACGAAGTAACACCAAAAACCGTCCTCGATGCTGTCGCCCTCCTGTTAAACCCCTTGAGCTCAAGCTGTTATCTTCTGTCTTGACCTGTTTTTCGTTATGATAACATTTTCAAACAGCATGTATAGACGCTGGACACTTAAAATTTGTATGAATGAATATACTCTTTCCGACAGATGCAGCGGAGTGATGTGGCTAGTTTCTTTATATATGATTATTAGCTAATCCAACGATGATATTGTGAAAAAATAGCCAATATACTACGTTTAAGTTATGTCGTACATTCCGACACATTCCGACATATATTTGTAGTTCCTGATACAAAAATGAACTTAAAAACATGTTCTTCAAAAATCCTCGCGGTCTCGACAACTGGGTACCACCCCTAATTTAGGCTTTAGATAGTTTAAATGGTGAACACTAGCTGTCAATCTCTTGTCTCCATTCGACAAAAAGCAGAAGAGACGCCACCAGCAAGCATGAGCCTTTCCGCATTCGTCCCCGCTAATACGCAAAAGGCCCGTACAACGGCGATTAACGCATTCGTGCGAATGCTAGAAGAAGAGGGTATTAGCATGTAGTTGCTCCATGCTAGCATGCTCAATGACCGCTTCAATTATTATCGCACCACGAACGACGGTAAGAAAGGTAAGCTAGCTCGTAACATTGCGATGTCGTACTATAGAAACGTAAAACTATGGCTATTTGACGAGTTTCCACGTCTCCGTGTGTCAATGGAGATGATCTTGTTGAAACAAGGAAGAAAACTAGTATAATGGGTCTACTTAGATCTATTAGGTGACGTACACGTGCGCTTACGTGTATGAGGAAGCGTGCAATTAGAATAGACTTAATTTAAGTATACTTATTTAAATAAGTATAATTAAATCAAATATAACTAAATTAAACTGCAAAATACCGTAAAATGAGAACTGTTATTGAATTTGGCATAAGCCAATTATGGACCTCCTAAAACTGTTTGTTATCTATTTCTAAAGGGTCTGCCAACGTGTGGTTGGCAGAAACTCTGCTCAGTGATTGGTAGAAACCCGTTACTTTCTACCAATAATATGCACAAATGCACACGAACCATCCAATAATGTGGTTCGCCCATGTATCCTTTGGTGTGTACAGCACACCAAGGTCTGAGGCCCATTTCCAACCTCTAACAGTTATCCTAACTGTTAGAGTTACAAGTGGTACAACCACTTGTACGTGTAACCCCGTTACACCATCCCCCCGTTAAGATTCGACGTATCGGTCTCGATACGTCAATCAACAGAACTTGACAAGACCGTCAAGTTCCCAAGAAGTATACTTATTTAAATAAACATAATTAAATCAAATATAACTAAATTAAACTGTAAAATACCGTAAAATGAGAACTGTTATTGAATTTGGCATAAGCCAATTATGGACCTCCTAAAACGGTTTGTTATCTATTTCTAAAGGGTCTACCAACGTGTGGTTGACAGAAACTCTGCTCAGTGATTGGTAGAAATCCGTTACTTTCTACCAATAATATGCACAAATGTACACGAACCACCCAATAATGTGGTTCGCCCATGTAGCCATTGGTGTGTACAGCACACCAAGGTCTGAGGCCCGTTTCCAACCTCTAACAGTTATCCTAACTGTTAGAGTTACAAGTGGTACAACCACTTGTACGTGTAACCCCGTTACACCATCCCCCCGTTAAGATTCGACGTATCGGTCTCGATACGTCAATCAACAGAACTTGACAAGACCGTCAAGTTCCCGAGAGAAATCCGAGTTCATTTCGCAATGAACTCGCCAACGCCCACGTCTCCGTCCGCTTCTGCGGACGCGCAAGCCTCTCCTGCTGCCTCTGCAGCAGGAACAACAACTTCAGCAGTGCCCGCTAGCACTGCTGCTTCCAGCGGTCCGACAGAGAAGCTCTCTGTCACCGACTACCATGCTCTCCACAAGGAGAAGCAAGCGAAGAAGACTTCTTCTTCGCTAGCAGGGATCAAACACCCTGCTGTTCCTCTCAAAGAACTCTTTGGAGAGGACTACGAAGACATCCTCGACTACGACGACGACGTCGAGGAGGGAGAGCTTGATGCCAAGGCTCCCGCTCACGTGTCTTCGTCCGAAGACACGTCTGACCCACCCGTGGGGTCCCGACGACCTCGTGTTGAGGTCTCGGACGCTTCAAGCTCGAAGCGTCCGCGCAGTGATGACGAAGCGTTCCCCATGTTGAGGGCGCTCACTGCTCCACGCACTGATCCTCCAGTGCGTGCACCATGGATGCCTACTGAGGCACAGATCCATGAGTTGTCCGGTGCTAGCTCACCACCGAACCCGATACTGTTGTACGCATGCAACAGTATCAACGACGACGACGTCGCCGGTGAGGTTGTCTTTGAGTCCGAGACTCAAAGACGCGACTACTATATCGGATTCTTCCATGAGCTCCGACACTATGCAGCGAAGAAGACTTCGCGCAAGAGCAAAGTGCCCGAGTGGCAGGCACTTTGTCAGTCGTGGAATGCCTTTGTTGAAAACTTCAACAAAGACCCGAAGGCATATCGCGAGCGCGTTGCTGCGGCTCGCGATCGCTACTACACTTACACTACACGTGGTAAGTGTGAACGCCTCCATGATCAGTCCATGGAAGCGGGGATCCCATGTGCCGTTCCCTTCGGCATACCCTGCCCGTGTTGCCAACCCTTGGCAACACGTCTCTCAGAAAGTGATCTCCTGGGGTACACGCTTGTACGTGTACCCGATCACATCAAGGAGCTTCGTGGTCGTCTCGAGCCACGCGGAGCTCCGAGTGCTGTGACTGACCGCAGCACTCCTCGTGCAGGGTTTACCCCTGCAAGTTATGGTGGGCTTTGTACGCCCTCACCATTTCCGGAACGTCCTGACGGAGGACGTTCCGCGGCTCCCACGTATCTCGATGGGGAGGAAATCCTCTCCAACGAATACGAAAATGAAGCCCTTGAGAGTTCGTTCTCTTATGAGCCACGATCCGCTCCACAATCCAGCGGATCGCTCCACGCGCGTCGCGCAACGGCGGCGGAGGGGGTGGAAACACTCCCTCCGCATGGTCAACGCTATGACCATGACGATCGTGCCCTGCACGATCGAGTTGCTGCGCTGGAGCAGACACAGAGCGCTGAGATAGCGGCTCTGAAGCAGGAGGTTCGTGTTCTCCGTGCTGAGGTCTGCGAGGCAGCTCAAACTGCCTCAACCTCTCCGTCCTGGTTGTACGGGTTGATTGACCGTGCTTTATGGTATCGAGAAGGCTTTCTCCAGGCCTCTCGCACCTCAGTCGGACTACCAACCCTAGGTAGTCCGTGCTGCACGTACGGCTTCAACCTCCCGACGTAGAAGGTCGGGTGGAGCCTCATGCTGGACGGTATGTCCAGCCGGTACGCGTTGCCGTGCCGTTCAAGTACTTTGAACGGCCCAATGAATCTTGGAGCAAGCAAGCTTGCTCCAAAGTCAGACACTGCATGTTTAGGCAAGTTTTGCGTAGCTAACAAAACTAATGAGCCAATTTTAAATTGATTAACGTTGCCCCTACCAACATTATCAGCGTTCAGCTTCTGTCGATCGACAGAAGCTGCGATAGCATCCTGGACAAACCGTATGACGGCTTGTCTTCGCTGGACAAAGTCTAGCGCACCCGAGCTGAATCCTTTCAGCTTGTCGCCCTTGTCGGCAGCAGGCCCTGCCTGCTCGCTATCATCTCTCATGTCTGTGCCCGGCACAGACATCGCGCGCTCGTTCCTGCTCGAACGAGACGTCGCACGCGTCACCGCAGCTGATAGTGTGCTGCTATCAGTTGCATTCTGCGGTTGTTCGGACGCAACCGTAGATCCTCCCCCACTTTAGGAGGAAGCTACCCCGCCGAGCATGCTCGGCAATCGTGGATGCCTCATGGCGTTCACTTAAAACGGTGTATGCCCTGTCGAGGCATGCACCGAGTTGTTGATGGCAAACTCTGCCATCGGCAAGCACTCGCTCCAATGCGGGAACGAGTGAGCGTAGCTCTTCAACGTGTCACCCAATACACGGTTGACACGTTCGGTCTGTCCGTCCGTCTGCGGATGATCCGCAGTCGACATTGACAATTGTGAACGAAGAAGTGTAAACACTTCTTGCCAGAACCGCGCTGTGAAGCGTGGATCACGGTCCGACACAATGTCGAGCGGCATGCCATGGTGTTTGAACACCATGTCAACAAACAGTCGCGCAGTCTGCGCGGCTGTAACAGTAACCGGGACGGCAGCAAGATGGATCATCTTGCTGAATCGGTCCACAAAGACAACGATGCCCGTCCTCCGCTTGCTGTCAGGCGGAAGACCGAAGACAAAGTCCATGGACATGGACTGCCAACACTCCGACGGAGTCGGTAGTGATTGAAGAGGAGCCTGCGAGAACTGCGCAGGCTTCACGCGTTGACAAACCTCGCAAGCACGTACGTACTTGCGCACCCACTTGTACTGGTGGTGCCAGTAGAAGTCACGCGTGAGAAGAGTGTATGTAACGGGGTTACACGTACAAGTGGTTGTACCACTTGTAACTCTAACAGTTAGGATAGCTGTTAGAGGTTGGAAATGGGCCTCAGACCTTGGTGTGCTGTACACACCAATGGATACATGGGCGAACCACATTATTGGGTGGTTCGTGTGCATTTGTGCATATTATTGGTAGAAAGTAACGGGTTTCTACCAATCACTGAGCAGAGTTTCTGCCAACCACACGTTGGCAGACCCTTTAGAAATAGATAACAAACAGTTTTAGGAGGTCCATAATTGGCTTATGCCAATTTCAATAACAGTTCTCATTTTTACGGTATTTGCAGTATTAATTTAGTTATATTTGATTTAATTATACTTATTTAAAATAAGTATACTTAAATTAAGTCTATTCTAATTGCACGCTTCCTCATACACGTAAGCGCACGTGTACGCCATCTAATAGGTCTAGGTAGACCCATTACACCTGGTAGCACTTTGTAGTCCGTCCCACGACCGACTGCTGTTCGTTCGTATGGAGTCATACGAACGCGGGGTAGAGAACTCCCCAATGGATGAGGGATCCACTAGGACCCCTCACATGTCCGTGACGCGCACGGACTGTGCCCACCTGTCAGATCCAGAGTGGGAAGCTCTCCAAAGACTTTCACAAGTCATTGGAGAGGCAGCGGTAGCGACGATGCTTCGTACGCTATCGCCGACAGAGCAACACGGTGTTGCTCTGGGGTACATTGTTAAGGAGCAACGAGATGTTGCTGCCTCGGTGGCTTCCCCTAAGCCACGCATGGAGTCGTTGAAACTCCACGTGAGTACCTACACGGGGAAGGAGGACGAGACCCTCCTTCGGTGGCTTGTCGAACTCGACACAGCCGTTGCGGCTCCACGTATCGTCGATCCGATGTCGAAGGTCGCGTTCGCCATGTCATGTCTTGGCGGACGTGCGAGGAGTTGGGCCTATGGGCGCCGACTCTCGGATCCTACGTGCTTCGGCACGTACGAGGTGTTCAAGGAGGAGCTCAAGCTTGCGTTTGAGCCCCCGAAGAACGAGTTCAGATCGAGAGCGGAGTTTCTCGATCTGCAGCAGGGCAAGGATGATGTTCACACCTTCGCCCAGCGTGCTCGATACTTGGTATCGATCATAGTGGCCAACCCGATCGACGAGGCGACCAAGGTCGTCACGTTCATGAAGGGACTAAGAGATGGTCCCGTCAAAACATATCTCTTCCGAGAGTATCCCAATACTCTCGAGGAGGCGATCAGCCTTGCGATGCAAGAGGAGTTTAGCCGACGTCAAGCTAAACTCCATGCGAACGCGCCGAAGCCGGCGCGTCCTGTTGCGAAGACGGGAGGTCCGGAGCCTATGGACCTCTCAAGTGCTACGACTGCTGGTCAACAGCAGCGTAAGAACGTCAAGGTTCGATGTTACCTGTGTGGTAACATCGGTCACTATGCACGCAAGTGCACAGCGGGCGGGCGTTAAAAAAACGCCAAGGACCAGTAGGCGCGGGGCGTCCTACTGGTGTTGCAGTCTCGCGTGTCGAGCTTGGACACGCGACGATGAGGACTGCTGCCCCCAGTGAGAAGGTTTCTCGCTGTAAGCTGCAAGATGACAAGCC
>JAUMGV010000069.1:445930-563527 GCA_032432875.1 Phytophthora meadii | reverse complement strand
TGCGCCACGGGCGGGGTGAACCGAACCCGAACCCAGGTTCTACTAAAAAAAAAAGAGCCCAAAATTGTCTGGAACCGGGCTCCCAGAAAATACCGAGGCACTTCAAATCGTGGGAGCCCAGATTTGTCAAATACCGAGCTCTTCTAGTCTATGCGAGCCCAGTTTTGTTTACGAGCCCCAACAATTCGATTGGTTATAATTGCTGCGTTGAAGCTACAATCTGGATCCGAGGCATGGGCGCAGATTAAAAGTAGCGCCATGGAAGGCAATGACATGCCTATCATCGAGCTCCCCGAGCACTACTCAGTCAACAGTGAGCGATTGGGGATGGCACTAGCGCATGTATCTGCTCAAACGAACCGTCTCACGGAGGTTCATGCAGCTCTAACGGCCCGCCAGATAGAACAAGAGGCGCAGCAGATGAAGTATGTTGAGGAGCGTGTGGCAGAAGCTCGTCTCGAAGCTGAATCACGTACCCAAGCTCTAGTATGTGCCATCAACAAGGCGTATGGGGATCCAACGGCTCTGGAACGGCGCGTTGACGACCGTATTCAGGGCGTCCTGGCAACGCTGCAGGAGTCGAGCCTCCAACAAGCACGGGCTCTAGCCGAAGCTCAGCTTGCTAGTCAAGATGGTGTTCACCGAGTACTGGAAGAGCAGATACGGGGAGAACTTTTAGTCGTTCAAGAGCAAGCAGCACTGAGGATTGAGAAGTCCGTTGAAGCAGCAATGAATAAGATGAGTAGCGGACACCAGCAAGTTCTTCAACAACAATCTACAGCGGAATTGGAACGGCACCAATTGCACACTAGAATGAGCAATCTAGAGCAAAACTTTCCGCAAACTATTGATATCGCTGTAGCTAAGGCACAAAACCTTGCTGTTTCTGAAAGCGAGTGATGTGCTTGTTTTGATCTCGACATGCTTGAGTCGCAAGGCAAATCCATTTCAATGCGTGGTCTTGACCACCCTCGCTGCTAACCCGCACCCCCCATTCGAATATAAATGAGCGTTCCTTTCTTGTCGGTGGTTGTAGCACAGTGCCGTTTGCTGGATTAAAGCTCTCTATCGCTGCTGTCACCGCAGCAGGAACCGGGTTCATCTTGACCGGCTCGAAGTGGTTCGAAGATCCCCTGACCGGGCTCCTTTTTTGTTTATGGTTCCCGAGGTTTTGATAGAGCCCAAAATTAGAGCTACTTAAATCTGAGGAGCCCAGATTTGCAAATACCGGGCTCATCAGAAAGTTAGAGCCGGTAAAATTTGGTATTATTGACTCGGTTCGTCCTGCCCATGCCCTGCGCCTACTGGTCCTTGGCGTTTTTTGAACGCACGCCCGCTGTGCACTCAAGTGCATAGTGACCGATGTTACTACACTTGTAACATCGAACCTTGCTGTTCCTACGCTGCTGTTGACCAGCAGTCGTAGCACTCGAGAGGTCCATAGGTTCCGGACCTCCCGTCTTCACAGCAGGACGCGCCGGCTTCGGCGCGTTCGCATGGATTTTAGCTTGGCGCCGGCTAAACTCCTCTTGCATTGCAAGGCTGATCGCTTCCTCGAGAGTATTTGGATACTCTCGGAAGAGGTATGTTTTGACGAGACCATCTCTTAGTCCCTTCATGAACGTGACGACCTTGGTCGCCTCGTCGATCGGGTTGGCCACTATGTTCGATACCAAGTATCGAGCACGCTGGGCAAAGGTGTGGACATCATCCTTGCCCTGCTCCAGATCGAGAAACTCCGCTCTCGATCTGAACTCGTTCTTCGGGGGCTCAAACGCAAGCTTGAGCTCCTCTTTGAACACCTCGTACGTGCCGAAGCACGTAGGATCCGAGAGTCGGCGCCCATAGGCCCAACTCCTCGCACGTCCGCCAAGACATGACATGGCGAACGCGACCTTCGACATCGGATCGACGATACGTCGAGCCGCAACGGCTGTGTCAAGTTCGACAAGCCAACGAAGGAGGGTCTCGTCCTCCTTCCCCGTGTAGGTACTCACGTGGAGTTTCAACGACTCCACGCGTGGCTTCGGGGAAGCCACCGAGGCAGCAACATCTCGTTGCTCCTTAACAATGTACCCCAGAGCAACACCGTGTTGCTCTGTCGGCGATAGCGTACGAAGCATCGTCGCTACCGCTGCCTCTCCAATGACTTGTGAAAGTCTTTAGAGGGCTTCCCACTCTAGATCGGACAGGTGGGCACAGTCCGTGCGCGTCACGGGTATGTTTGGGGTCCCAGTGGATCCCTGATCCATTGGGGAGTTCTCTACCCCGCGTTCGTATGACTCCATACGAACGAACAGCAGTCGGTCGTGGGACGGACTACAAAGTGCTACCAGGTGTAATGGGTCTACCTAGACCTATTAGATGGCGTACACGTGCGCTTACGTGTATGAGGAAGCGTGCAATTAGAATAGACTTAATTTAAGTATACTTATTTAAATAAGTATAATTAAATCAAATATAACTAAATTAAACTGCAAAATACCGTAAAATGAGAACTGTTATTGAATTTGGCATAAGCCAATTATGGACCTCCTAAAACTGTTTGTTATCTATTTCTAAAGGGTCTGCCAACGTGTGGTTGGCAGAAACTCTGCTCAGTGATTGGTAGAAACCCGTTACTTTCTACCAATAATATGCACAAATGCACACGAACCACCCAATAATGTGGTTCGCCCATGTATCCTTTGGTATGTACAGCACACCAAGGTCTGAGGCCCATTTCCAACCTCTAACAGTTATCCTAACTGTTAGAGTTACAAGTGGTACAACCACTTGTACGTGTAACCCCGTTACACACCAAACATTGTTAGAAATCCCAACTCAAACCAACTAAGCTCCAACTGAGACCAGCCAAACCCAACTGCACCCAACTATGCTTACTGTCGCCTAGACGAAAAATAAATTGTTAGGAATCTCGTACCTGTACATCACACTCAAGCATCCGATACTCCTGGCACTTTCTTTTTCCGTGTCCACGTGATTTGTATTTGCCGGCGTGGGTGCAATCGAAGGTTTTCCCGTAGTAACCCCACGCTTCTGGTAGGAGAGGCTGCTTAGACCCTGTTTCTTGCAGCAACTTTGTTGTTTGTACGGATGCGGCAGCTCTAAAGACAGACGTTTGTCTCTCTTTGCTCTGTTTACCTGGTATGTGGCCGCCGACGAGATAATATTCCAGTTCTTCCCATGATACATACTCAACCCTCTCTGGTGGAGGCGCCTACTTTCTGCAAGAGTCCGAATAGCTGGTGGGTGGACAGAATCATCCGAACATCGCTGCTTTGACACTTAACAACTTGCATCTGATGGCAGCTCTGTCGAGTCCACCCCGTGCTGGGTCCACCTACTCTTTGTCGCTGTCAACAGCCTCATCGCTCTCGTCCGACAGGAGCGGTCGTACTGTAGCCCGTGGGCGCAGATCCCGCCCCATAGCATACTGGTGGCTGACTGATTTCCACCCTTGTTTCAAAATGAATGGGGTGAACAAAAGTATACTCAACATACAGTGTATATCCTGCGGGCGTATACCGAAATGGGGTAGGTGAAAATATCGGTCGAATTTCAGTTGGGACTCACTCCCCTTTATCATTTAGCAGCGACAAATTAAATTTTAGTCACCATACATAATTACTACCAATAAAGGCACTTCATTTCTTAGGGCTAGGTGTATTTTTGCGAGCTCGCTTTTTTATTTGAATGCAAGCATAATCTTAGCTAGTGCTGCGATAGTCTACAACCACACTAGCGTGGCTGACCTCGGTGTGTGACGGCAAGGTGGCTGAGGGCTTGGAAGTGGCTGACGAGCGGCTTTCACCACCCACCCTCTAGCTTCTAAATAAAATAATCATTCATTTTTTAAAGAAAAGGTCCAAATAGAATACCTGTGTTCTGTTGTACAGAAACTCTGATAACGGACTACCATGCTGTAAGTTGGTATCGCTTTCAACCTGTCGTTAACGGTCAACTTAGCAATGGCTACATGTGAGAGCGGTTGCTCTGTTTATTTATGTTCGGGCGCGTTGTCGTACCCTGCTTGCTGCTTTCATCTTCCATCAGCAAGTCCTGGAGGACGGCAGTCATCATTCAGCCTTTGCTCGTGCCAATATAGACATATCCTAATATGATTGCATGTTGGCTGCTTCTGAGCTTTGCTGAGAAGCTGCCACGCTTCATACCCGACGGTTATTGTAGCCGACATTGAACATCAGACCAGAATCTAGGGGGGCATAACAGGTACTAAATCTAAGAAAACCTATAGCAGCATTTAGATATAGGGTGCAATCGTGTGTTTAGATTCTGATTTTGTGCTTATTTTCAGCCAATTCCGTGTTGTTTTAAAGCTACCGGTGCTTCAAAATGGCCACTCAAAACGCTCTAATATTCGGGGGAAAGGCGCACCAATTGACGAGATACGATTGGTGTAGACGGAAGAACATGTGGTTGCAACGAAGAAGCTATGTTGCCACGTCTCATCTCGTGTTTGCAATTGGAACTTGAACGTGTGCCAGAGGGATTGTAAATCAATTTATAAAGAATTTTCTAACTCTTGCTGCAATAGCATGAAATCGTCCTCAATCTTCTGCACGTGTCTGAAGCGGTCGAGCCATTCTTGAGGTTTGATTGCGTTTATGCCAGCCAACACCTTTGCGACCGCATCGCCACCACTTTTGGGAGGGTCCGCAGCAATTCTATTTTTCACTAACCCCCAAATGAGCTCAATAGGTTGTAGTGTTGGGTGGTAGGGCGGCGTATAATACAGTATGTGCTTGTACTTGGTGGCAATAGTGTTGGCAGCGTAGATAGCCGTCGGCTTGTTGAGCTTGGCCAGACTGAGGAGAACGTCCCTGTTCGCAGCTCTGTTGTAAGCAAGCTTGGCTAACCACACCCACAAATGTTACGATTTATACGATAATTTTTATAAAAAGAAAAACTTACCGACTTTATTCAGGTGATCTTCCAACCAACAGCGCGTCGATTTAGTTGTTGGCATCTTGTTTGTCAAGCGCTTATGATATCCAGCGCCATCCATGTGGATGTTGCAACCGCCATAATTATCCCTCAGTGTAATGCACAATTCCTCAAACCATTTCTCAAACAGCTCAGCGTTGAAGTTACCATGATAATCATCGGATTCATCTTTCTTCCTCTTCTTGGACGCGTTCCAAACTTTAATAGATCCTTCAACAAACTTTGAATAGGTTGTACGACCGCGACTTGCAACTATACCTGCTGCTATAATACACGCACTGTACGAAATGTTAAAATAAAATAATAAAATAATTGTAAAAACATTTACCGATCTCCCTTCCCACTTTTGTTGTACCGAATGTTGTCCAAAGAAAGCCAGGTCTGGCCCCGCACGTGATTCGCGTTGCAAAATGATTCATCAAGATACACTTCTGACTGCAGTGCCTACGCGATTCGCAGTTTTCTTTTTCAAGTACTCGTTTCGGAAAGAGATATTGGCTTCTGAGTCAGCATACATATGGCGTTTCTCTCCTTTCACGTATCGAAAATTCAGCTCATTTAAAACTCGCTGCATAGTTCGTTCCTCAAGCAGAATACCCGTTTTTTCGTGAAGATGAATACTGATGTGAGTAGCAGTCGTAGGACGAACAGCCTTGTTTTCTCTTTCAATGAAATGACGAATTGTTGGTTCAATTTCAGTCAATTCATATTCTCGTTTTCTGCCTCGGTCGCTAACAGCAGGCTTTGTACGAATATTAAGTTATAAAGGTAATTGTTAACATGTCAGTTAATCATGATAGAGCTTACGGACCTCAAAGTTGGTGTCGGGATTCCGCTTTTTTTCGTCGACCACGCTTGCTACGGTACTGGGGGCACACCCCAAGCAATCCGCAACCAGTTGGCGTGTCCTGGTACCTTTTAAAAGTTTCTGCGCCTTCAGGGTTTTGAAATACTCGTAGCAGTTCACAATCATCACCTTCTCTCCCGAAGAATACTCGTGCTTGGTCGCCATTTTGAAGTCGGCGAGGAGCGTAGTTTTCCCTATTAAGATAACTGTCGTCTTCACAAGACGCTAAGCTATATATAGAGCGCTTTTGTGCCCAAAACAGAGCAGTATTAGTCTAGTTACAATTAATTATGTGGATGTTAGAATTCCTGGTCCGATGTTCAATGTCGGCTACAATAGTGCAAGTATTAGAGTGGTTTAGCTCCAGCAACGTGTGTGGGATATAGCCGGCAGCACAACACGCAACCCTCATCACGTGTACCCAACAACGAAGACGCCCAACGTGTAGCCATGTATACAAATCGGTCAGTCTGCACAGCCAGCCAAAATGTCTGTGGAGAAGACCGTGTTCACTGCTGTGATGCTCTCGCGTTCATCGAGCAGCCTGCGCCACCAAGACTACTTGGGTCTTGCGCTTCTTGTATGGGCGGGCAGGCTCCATTATCGGTCGGCTGGTGGATTTGGGAAGTGACCACCACTACCACGAGCTCACCGAGGCTGACAGAACCACCAACTTTTGTATACACTAAGCACTCGCTGCGCTCTTTGGTATACAATTGTATACGACGTAGTGTAACGAACGGGAAATCATCTATCTAGACGTTGCCACAGCGGTACAACGAACGTCTTGGTCTCGTCTCTTCCCAGCAAGCGGTGAAAGGAAGGGCGCTACACGCTCGTTGGTTTTGCTAAACCACTCTATTTTATCGATCGCGACGGCATTCGCGTTCGCCGTACACATGGCAAATTTCACTGTCGATTATGGCCTTCGCGGAGATGGGAGTGTCGTAGCTTCGCGCAAGCACGACATCTTCAACGTTGACGAAGAAGGAGGCGTATTTCTATAAATCCACTCGTCTCTGTGTGGAGGGGAGTTGCTCGTTCCCTAAAGAAGAACAATTCACGTATTATTGGACCTAAGTCGGAGACGCTGAAGTTGCTTGGTTAGGCAAATCAGAACAGTTGCGGTGGCTACCGCAAAACCCTGAGAATGAGATTATTTTCTCTCAAACAGCGCAATCAACTTGATTAAATAGTGCTGGAGAAGCTTCTTGTGCGGTGACCCCCTCGTAACACTGATATGGAGAGGCTGAGACACTAGGTTGCCAGTTACATACAAAGCACATCGATTGCTTTGTATGCTCGCACGGCAACAGCTGCTGCACCTTGCCACACATCTTCCACCGAATTTATTTCGCGTTCATCAATTAATCGACAAACCTTTCTCTACTACATGTAGCTTAAGCCCGCGGATCTATGCTCGAAGGGGTACAGTGCACGCCGGAATTATAAACGCAATCATCTCGAGGCTAGCGATGAACAAACGTCCGCAGATCGTGTGAGGCTTGATGGTCGGAGTGAGTTTGCTTTTTGCAAACGTGATGTAGCGATGCTTACGCAGCACACGGAGCGCGGTAGACTTACTAGGACGGCATGACAACTGATTAGATATCTGGGAAGCTGATAGATTTCGCGCTACGCCAGCCGAACAACACGCCTCGACTCTCGGTCATTCAATTTTGGCCTTTTCCCGGTTCTCTTGGTCACTAGTGAAGCTTTGCCGCGCACAAATAGTTCGAATTGCATCTTACTGACCCCGTGTTGAATACTTACGTGAAATCTCTAGAATGAAATTCTAATCGCTTCCATACTTTGGATTCAACTTGGCATACTGGCGCTTAATAATCTTCCGGTATACGTGTCTTGTGTATAAGAAGTCATTGAGTTGGGTGCTGAGATGGTCATTAGATGGGCGTCGTTGGAGAAGATGGGAACCAGACGGGTATAACTGGGTAAATTTGTACCGTCCCATGTAATTCAGGTGGGTACAGGAAGGAGTCCCAATGATAGATGGTCATTACTAGCCCGTGACTTATACCTGGTTAGGTTAATTATGCATACTGAAACCGAATCAAAATACAATCATGGCCCAAACATGTTTGAGATTCTATACGAATCATGGAGCTCCGAGGACTGATGTCTTGGATTGCAATCCTGTAAAATTCTCCAAAATCAAAGCAGGGCATCGAGGATTCTCTCGCCCAGCTGATCTAATTTGTGGCCTGAGAGCGCCGACACAGTGATGAAAAGATTCTTTGACCTTGGGCGACGACTGCATACTGCAAGCATTCCTCTCAAACGTCAGTTTCCAATAATTTACGCGACGCGGGACTCGAACCCGCAACCCCCAGATTCGAAGTCTGATACGCTATCCATTGCGCCAGCCGCGCTTCGAAATTGCACAACTTTTAAATTATTAATTATCATGTCATAAATCCTCGTTAAAAAATCCAGTCATGTTTACCCTCATATTGAACCTTGAATCATCCCGCCTAAAAGGCTTACCAGTTGGGCAAGTCTACTGCGTCTGAACGCAAAGATATTTACCACTACAGAAATAAGTTGTGCATGTGGCGATGTTGAGCAGAAGAAAGAAGAGTGTGAGGCAAACTGCAATAATGTATACCATAAATAACCTTTTAGAGGTTGGAGTCCACCCTTTTCAATTTATCAGCGGTATCTGTAACACCTAGCTATTGCTGTTTCTTCTCCATCAACTTGTTTTATACTTCCAAAGCACGGACATTCGTCTTTACAGAGAGCGACAGCATCAAGGACGGTTTTTTTACCCCAATCGATTTCTCGTGGCCAGGGATTGATAGTTGTACATATTCTAGGAAATTAATATTCGTATTCAGCAGAAACTGGAGTTCTGCTGTTCATGTTCACAGGTAAAGTTGGCAGCCCCCACGATTTGATTGATATTCATAGTCATCTACTGTATATGAATATCGTACGATAAGTAAAATCCAAAAAGCGTCTCACTTAAAAAAAACGTGTCTTAAAGCGACTTCGCTTTGGTGCCTAATCAGCGCTTAAGAAGATGCGTGTGGATAGTTCCTACTTAGCATTCGAAATACTGATTCCGCTGCCTATTTTGCTCGGAACTACCGTAACAAAGCTCGATGAACCTTGGCGTCATTTTCAAACGAAGCAACTGCTTGGAATTCACGCATGCTTACCCGAGAACGAGGCTGCGATCCGTTTGCAATATTTCGATCCTCTCCATTGCGGATGTTTGAGCAATAACTGTTTTTCGGCGCGATCGTTGTCTGTACGCGTGCCAGTTTACTCATACGATGTTTCCTGATGAAAACACACGCTCCTGAAAGGCGGTAGTTGAGCTTCTGCCAAGCCATATTCGTGCTAGGAGCTACAGACGGAAACACACTTGCTCCTTCTTCACGAAACCACTGACAGACATCAACGCTGTTAATAACTTCGTGAACTAGCCGAGTGGCGCCCGCCTTTGCGGGCGGTTTGTATGTGTTTGGTCGAAACCCGTGGGGCTCACTGTTCCAGTTCGCCCCACTACTCACCGTCGGCGCCACACCTTCGGCGCGCGCCGGTTGGCCGAGTACCTTCGCTTCGCTCGGTAGGATGTATTTTAGCCTATCACCGGTCTGTAAAGCAGGGCAGCTCACTCGCTTCGCGAGCTCGCTGCTATTATTTCGTACTTATCGAAGCATTTTAATCGTACTTAGCTTAATTTTGTCCAATGAAAATTTTGTGGCCGGGTGTGCGGACCACGGACAGACACTTTGCGATTTTAAGGATAGTGTGGATTTTCCAAAAACCCCGTCCATTTACTTGCACAGACAATTTTCGAGCCAATTCGTCTTCTGACAAGCCTCGTCGATTTTGTTTTATTGCGACAGACAGCCAGTAAGAGCGCCATTTGCGCAGAATTTCATCTGCAGCTTGATCATCCACACTTAATTCTCCAAACGTATCGTCGTCAGCCTGAATCGGCACTAAGATGCTCTGCATCAAGTCAAACTGGGCATCCGTGACGAACTCTGCGGCGCTGGAGGGACTCTCTATGATGGTAGCTGTTTGGCCTCGACGAGCTGATTGAAGTTGCTTGAAAACCATACGATGTTCCACCTCTAAAAATCGCTCACCTTTGGCATCGACCACTTCTGCAATCTGTAGTCGCGCGGCACCTTTTGTCCGCGGGTCAAGCAAAAGCGGCATAATTGTCTCCTGGGTAGTTTCTGGCTGTCGTTGATCGATCTGCCCTAGCGTCCGGGCGATACAGGTTTTCCCACCATCCGATATATCTTCGATTGACTTTGAAACTCGTGGCAAATTGCGCTCATTTGTTTTGGCGGAGTGTTGGGCGGTGAGATCATAGCACAAAAACTCACGTGACGCCAAATTGTCACGTGCTGCCTTAATGAGTACCAGATGAGAGGAGGTGTTCCTGTTGGATTTCCACCGAAGCCAAATGAGCAACAGAGTTGAGAATTGCTTGTAACTCCACAATTAACTTCCAGTCGTACTTTGTAAGTGCGTTAAAATAAGTTGGATCGTCATCTTCATTGTCACCGCCAAAACATTTTTGGTACGCTTTATAGTTCACGATGGTCCGTTGGAAAAGTGATACTGTTGATGAAACACGAACCTCAATGTCCAGAAATGGTTTTAGGACCGGGTAATGGTAGAACCTCTGCACCTCCTCGAGGCGGTTAATGCGAACGGGCATGAATCCGTGCAGCTCAAGAAACGGATTGAGTCTCGTGTCAAGGAACGGTTTGACCTGGAAATTGAATCGTTCGTGAAGTTTACTATTTCAGACACGGCACCTGCTGCTAGAAAGGTGTCGAAGGAGTTTGATACTACACTAGCAACGGACTGCACCATGCACGTACTGAACCTGTGCATCCTTTACGGAATGGGACTTCGTGAAAGTAAACGCACAGTTAAAGTGATGAATCCAGTGACGAAGAAGCTTGAGAAGAAAAACATTATTGTTACTGCCGGTGCATTTCCGGAAGGCGGGATTTTAGTGAAAAAAAGTCCGAAGACTGAACAATTACTTCAGTACTGCATTTTTTACCGTGGCCAGAACAGCAACGTGATGAATTAACCACCTCTGATCGATAAACGCCAGTAATGCTCCAACAACGCCGTCCTTAGACACGTTCGTGCATTAAAGTCACGAACGGCAATCCTTGGATAGCATCAAGCTCCGACTTGATAAAGTCTTGCAAAAGTTCGCAAAACATGTCGAATTCTGCGTCCAAAAGATCGTTAAATGTCGGTGCGACCAATACAGAAAACTCTGGATTTCCAGTGGCACATTTCATGAAGTCCTTAAAAACGTCAGATTGCACAATGTTGTACGGAAGTCCTGTACCAATAACGTTGTTAGCTTGCTGAGAACTCATGCCATTCACAGAGAATGCTACCGTCTTTCATTAGCCACAGCGCCATGTGCGTATTGATGTCTTTTGAGCTTGACGCCCAATGACTTTCTAAGTAAGTAAGTTTTGTGGAAACCGGTCAAAATGTCATCTGCAACATGCGATAATCCGGGGATTTGAGGGATTTGCAACCGGTGTAATTAATAAGAGTGTAAAAGAGAGTCGACATATGTAAAAATGAGTTGAGATGAGTAGTCTTATTAAGCTTTCGTGACAGAGAAGTCATTTGATGAAGGGCCTCGACTCGCTCTTGTGGTGGCAGTGTCGCTCCGACAGTATCTAAATGCTGCATCTGGCGAAATGTAGCCGTATCGGGCAAGGTCACCTCCGGTTGACGAGCCTGGGCCATTGTCCAAATAGGTCGGGTAATCTCGCCCACGTGAACATCCGTCCTCTCTGACAAAAGTCAGATATATCTTGTTACCTGATGAATTCGGACTCGAGTAGCACGTCGCCGCGTAGACTCTGTCGCATTTGATTCCTTTTGCAGCTAACACAACTATTTCGAAACATAGAGGTTCGTCAGCCTTTCGACGTCGCTGATAATTACCTCGAGCTTTGTCCAGCACGTTCCTCCAATTCTCTACGTTTAAAGCCACGAGATCCCTTTGAGAAGCACCTGAACTTGGCTTTGCACAGAGATTCGTATCCGAGCGAATTCTTTTCACTTTTTCGTATGCACCTAGAGCATGCTCGACGAGCTCCTCAACGTGACCACAAAACACTTGGAAAGACCCTTCTGAGTCAACGCAAAACTCTGGTTTTTCAACACGAAAGCTTGTCCTGCTTGTTTGAGCAATTCCACCAATTTTGACCGACACACGAACAAGTGTTTCCATCATCTACAGTTTCTAGCGGATTTATATATGTGTAAAGAGCTGGAATATGCCGACTTCAAAGTCGGCATTTTGGCTTATTTATATCTTAATCAGTCACAAATACTATTATTAGCGCTAGCACCTTTCAGATTATTCGGAGTAGAATTGAGTCAATAGTTTCCCAAAACAGAGCGGGATGAAAAATAAATAAGTGTTCCCGACTCTAATTAAAATTGTAAATAGGCCGAATAAGAGCCGGATTAGACATTTCCACAGTAAGTGAATGCAAGTAACTAAAGTCTAGAAAATTATTACCAGTTAGTATTCTCTAAAATTTTTGGCTGATCTGATACTTACCTTACAGACATTTCATTGGCTAAAACGTACTACCATGAGATTTGTACTGGTATTTATAAGTAAATTGAACCAGCCGTACTCCTTTGTGCGATTTGTACCAGTTTTGTGTTACATGTACTAAAATTACTACCAAAACGAGAAGTACATGCATCTATCTGTCTGTACAGTAATTTGCATAGAATGAGTGAATTTTCAACTTTGAGTGAGCGAACCACGCGCGACCTCGATGCGTCATGGCGTGGCAGCCCCCCTCCCAAAGCCGAAAGCGTGAGGGCGCGAACGAAGGCGTAGTTGTTGTGTTTGTTTTACCCAGCGTCAGCGAGTGCTTCCCCCTTCTATGCATGTATAGAGGAACCAAGTCAGTCAGACTGTGCAGTTAGCACCAGCCCACCAAAATGACTGCAACAGTTCAGAGGCGGATGTTCAGTCAAAAATGGGAGGGGGGAAACACCCCACCTCCAATTGTTTTTTTTTACTGGTCGATCACAGGCTAGAACACAGTAAAAATTCATTTAAGTACGTCTTCCGCACTTTATCAGGTCACATAGTGGATTCAAGTAGATTGTATGCTAAGATCGATTTGCGGGCCGATTGGGCCCCTGGCGGCTCACCAATCGGACGCGAATTGTTTATTGACCTAGTGACAGTACAGCAATATAATTACCAAGTATAGTGTTCGCTTATGTTGGACCTCCAACATATCAGAGATCTGCGACAAACTGAAAAAAACTATACACCCCCTCTTATGTTAAATGGTACAACATTTGGGAAGCAAGGCGGTATCCGACTTGAAACCACTTTTTATCGAACATGATCTGAGCAAAACAATCGACTCTGACGCTGTTTTGGACACTATCGGTGCTATAGGTGACCGACGTATCGTGCTTTAGCCAACTTATACTTGACAACTAGCTCCCAGATAACTTCTAGGTTTTACACTACGAAGAAAAACTTTTATAGAATTATTCATAAAAGTAAAGAAAAAATGCCCCATGATTTTTTGTTTGGCTCCGCCTAAGCTATCGTTGCAGTGCAATGATTTAGTGAACCACCTCCGGAGGTGGTTCATTAGAATGTATTGTGCCATTCTAAAACTTTGGCCAAACGGCCTTCAAGAAAGTAGATGCTAACAACCGCAGAATTCATCTCACAGACAAGAGAGGTTAGGGTTCAAGCTATGATGGGCATGAACCAGGGTTCTGGGTGTGGGTTTTTCGCTTTGGAATAAACCGTTTATACCGCCCACCCACCCCGAGCAGCTGTGGGGCAGGCATTTTAGGGATTTTTAAAAAATCCACCCACCCGCAATCCTCGAAACCACCCGCTTTGAGTTGGCCACCATATCCATGGGTGACAAACTTCCGGTCACTCTTTTTTAACTTGTTAACTATTGAATGGGTTGAGACCTACACGCAAGGGGTCATTTTACAACTACTTGGTTTTTGTATGCAGGTTGGTGGGCCCTGGTGTGGCCATGCTGGAAGGCCTCTGCGATGGTGTGACGACTTCGTTGTCACCAACGGATATGCACTACTAAAAACAGGAATAAGATGCATTCAGTGTTCATTATCGATTTTCCTTGTTTCTGCAAAGGGGGCGACGGGCAAAAGTACTGTGAACGTTCGCACACAAACCCCGCAGTACGTCGGTACATAAGGGCCTCCTGGCGGTCCACTGGTCAACGCACCACAAAGCAACGCACTTGGCAGGCGTTCGAGTAGATCCAGGGACTTACTTTCCAGATATATACTACGTATTAAGAAATTAGCATTCGAAAAATCCCTTTCAAATTCGAACTTAATCGAGTCAGATCGCACCTAACAGGCCAAATTCCATATGTTTTATTTATCCAAAAAAACCACCCACCCACAGACAACAACAAACCCCCCAGGCATCCTTGACTTTTGGGGTTTTCCGGAACCCTGGCATGAACATAGCAAAATTAGGAAGGCATGCGTAAATACTTTCTAATTTAGTCCAATGAAATCTTGATATTTGACACTCTTTTGTCCAATCAGGGTAACTATGACAACTCCTACGAAAGAGGTCCGGTTTGAGCTACGAAGTACATTTCCAGATTTTAAGTACTGAATGGCCACAATTAATCGGCCATTTGGACCTTCAGAAGACTGATAGCAATTGAATAATGCTTGGGGTACTCTGCCAACATTTGGTGGGGTATTGTTTCTCAGTATGTGCATAACATCGAAAGTTCTGTCTGTACATGTAGTTGCCGAGGTTTTAGGTATCTTACAACGAAGTCTTCGCTGATGGTACATGTACCATCTCTTCAAACCGGCAATATTGACGATGATTCAAGCTCAGAGAGTATGGTCATCTCCACTTTCCTTTCCAAATTGAAAATCATAAATAACTAGATATATTAAAATATGCTGTGAAAGCATGTAGCGCGGCTGGCGCAATGGATAGCGTATCAGACTTCGAATCTGGGGGTTGCGGGTTCGAGTCCCGCGTCGCGTACATTTTCTCCTTAATCACAGGCTAGACGACAAAATTTTAGCTGGTCTTTGCTGATGATAAACCGGATTTGCAAGGTGTTTTCTTTCTTCTGATCAGTGCTTATCTGCCAAAATGCCCTCAGTTTTAGGGTATTACGTAGGAGTTCCTCCTTCCCCGCGGAAGACATCCTAATTAGACATGAGGATGCCACTAAACTTTACGCATAATGACAGGACGTTTTTCATTAATCACCTTGTGTGCAAACTGGGTTAAGCTTACCAGTTTGCTGCGCCTGAAATGCTATCAGGTGGTGAGGGTTCAATTCCAGTAGTTCTTGAAAATAAAAGCAGGGGTGCTGTTGCTTTTTGACGATCTATCTGTCTCCTCCTTCTGAAGGTCGATACACTTCAGAGAAGCTTGGCATTGTCGTTTTGCGCTCCAATCAATGGACGAGAAGGAGTCTGTTATTGTTGCTTCATGCGGCGGTATTGCTCATTCGATCGCTGTATTCGCTGTCACCTGCGAACCACTACCCCCAGCAAGCAAGGCCCATCATGTATGCATGGTGACATAGAACATAAACGGCGTAGTCTTAGCTGTCGTTACAGTCCAAAAAAAACTTCTACATCAGAAAGGTTGCAGCAGCGCTGTATATTTTGGAGTTGTTCACTCACGCCATTTCTGGCCTCGTGTAAAGGCGTGAACATGTTAAAAACAACATGTTAATGCCAGGCTTTACTTGATATTTGTATGGTCACCTTAAGTTCGTCTGGACAAAGATTTGGCTGGCCGTGTACAGACAACTCTATCGCACGATTATGTCGAACACTTTGTAATTAGTATTGGAGGAAATTAAAGCAGTGGTATTACCAAATCGCAGGTATTACTTCTCGTAGAGGGATTACCGTTTGTGTAAAACTGGAGTGGCAGGAAATTTACGCTTACGGTATCGTTGAAGTTCCAGTAGAACAGATTCTGCTGCACAAACCAAGTATCCGCGTCGATATCACCCCCTTTTCAATATGTCTGGGCATGGTGATGAAGAACACAGCTCCACATCGCACTATCAAGGCCCAGAGAACCTACTTGGCCCCCCATTACATCCTATCTGGAAAGAGTTTACTGTCACCGTGCCAAAATGGGCACACCCTGGCAAGCAGCACCCAGACGTCATCTGCAATCATTGTGATAATCCAATACGCCACGCACAGCCGAAGAAGAGCATGGTCCCCCACATCGTGCGTCGATGTCCAAACGTTCCATCACGAATCCGTGAGCGTTTAGCTCCACTACTAGGAAAGCGAGTTCGTGATGCGCCTAACGCTACTGCATCTCCTAAGCGTGCAAGAATGGAAGGGTTGGCGAGTCCGTCCAGCGTTCACAAGCCTGTAAGTAAAAGTGAAAGGGATGAATTTCACCAAGCCATCGCCTCTGCCTTTTATTCGGCTGGACTTGCCTTCCGAATTATCAAAAATCCAGCAATGCGCTACATTTTAACCAGGTATCGGTCCGGAATGCCTCTCCCTACGCGACAAGAGCTGGCTACTGTGTTGCTTGACAAGGCCTATACTACTGAGTGGGAAAATGTAAAACTTGTGCTTGAGGGTCAGCAGTTTGTCGCTGTGGTCTGTGACGGTTGGTCGGACCCTAACAACGAAAGTATCGTGAATTTTATGGTTGTTTCTCCATTTATTCGACCGATCTTTTGGAGTTCAATCCGGACGGTTGATGACAGACATACTGGAAAGTACATGGCCACAGCGCTGACGAAGGTGGTGCATGAAGTTGAAGCCGTCGTTGGAAAAGGATCGGTGTGTGGCGCTGTCACCGATAACGCGTCAAACATGCGCAGTCCTGGGAGTTATTAATGGAGACAGTACCTGGAATTGCGTGTCACGGCTGTGCAGCTCACACGCTCAACTTAGTATTGAAAGAAATGTTCGCCATCGCATATCTTCGTGAAGTGCTTAAGAAAGCGGTTGCGCTTTCAAAGTTTGTACGGAAACGCCCGGCCCTGCTGTATCGTTTTCGGGATGTGCAACATTTGAGACTAGGTCTACGTCAACGACGTCGGACGTTAGTGATTCCAGTCTCCACACGTTGGTACTCAAGCACCAATAGCATCTCCAGTATAGTACGCAATGAGGAGATTATCCGGGAGATTTTTGCTGACGAAGCTTTGCTTGAGCGCTACAAAACAACAGAACAAAAACTTGCTCGTGTGAAGGCAACGCTAAAAGACAGCAACTTTTGGACTCGGGCTCGAGCCGTGTTGCGGTTGACTGATCCGGTCGTAAAAGCTTTGGATGCGCTCGAAAAGGATGCTTGTTGCCTGTCAATGTTTTACCATTACTTTCGCGAGTTGAGCTATCGCCGTGTCTTTCGAGCACGGACTGACGATATTGAAGACACCGTCCTCCCCGAAATCCAAGCAATCATTAAAAGGCGCTGGGAGTCCGTCAAGCGTGAATCGGTTTTGGCTGCGTATTTACTTGACCCATCCAAATCCCCAGACCGTTTCGATGAAAATGACTTAGACAGAGCCGTCGACGCATGTGTTACCTTGGCCATTCGGGTCGGTTTGAGCGATGGCGTAACCGAACAATCCTTCTATGACGCCTTGATGAAGTGGATACGAGCAAAAGACGGGTGGTCGACGGAAAAATGGGCAGAAGCGTCTAGCAAAGCACCTCTCGACTGGTGGAGGCTCAAAAGTGCTGACTTTGCTGCTTTGAAAGGTTTTGCCACTCGAGTGCTCAGCATCCCCACGTCCTCCGCTGCTAGTGAACGCTCGTGGAGTGATCACGCTTTCATTCACTGCAAACGTCGAAATCGATTGAAACCCGAACGTGTAGAAAAACTGGCGTTCTTGTACGCAAACGTAGGGAACAAAACTGCCACAAGTCAAGTGCATTACCAAGTCGATGGGATCAGCGCATGCTTTAGCGACGGTGACAGCGACAGTAGCTCAGAATTCGGCGTCTATGATACACCAAGATCGTCTAACCACCTTTCCAGTAATACACACGAGAGAAGTTACCGTCGCAATGGATCAGCAGCAAGTCAGTCGCTATTCCCATCAGTGGATGCTGAAATCTCAACCGTATCCAACCGATGTCGCAACACAAGCTCGCAGCAACGAAATCGAGGACATTCATCGGCCAGACGATCACTGTTTTCACCCTCGCAGTCTGAGCAAGTGGCCGGCATGCAGGACGGCCAGATAGCACCCATTCCACGCAGTACAGCGGTAACTTTGAATTCCATGCTGTCACCTCCATCGCGGTCAAGCACGATCCGTACAAGCCACGAATACGTGGAACCTCCACTCACACAGACAACAACTCTAGGTCAAGTGTTCTCACGCGTAGACGAGATCCAGCTCCACAACGTGAACGAAGGCCGAAACTCAGGATACAACTCCCGTGCTCCAGAAAACACAACCGATGCAGCTACTGCGCGTGCACACGCACTGGAGACTATACAGCGTTAATCCGACGGATAACTTAATAGGTAACTAGTTGGGCAATCAACACAACACCATCAACATAAATATATGAGCGCCTCATTATCCACAAATACGCCATGACCGCCTGTACGTACTTGAACTCAGTACCGGACGTAGTTATGCCTCACGTCTCAGCCTTATCTACCAAGCAATCACCACGGATACGAAAGTAGGCACTTTGCGAAACTAATACGCAATGGGATGACATTTCTAGTGGGGTACTGTAGCATAACACTAATTCAGCAGAACAAAATAGTCATACACTCAAACTCCATCAGATTCTCATACCTGTTGCTGTTGCTGCAGAATTTAGTACACGTCATCCATGTACCCCTCCTCATTTGCCGTAAAAGATCATCGTCATATGTGAAAAGACTTTCGTCAGCTCCCGTATCGAAGCACAAGTTGAACGCCTGACGTTTCACAGTATCAACGGCGACGAGCAATGGATGTACGACCATTTCTCCTGAGCGCAGTCAGCCTTTGGCCTCATATAGGTACCACGGAGATGTAGTTGACGAGCAGCAGCCTCTTGTGTCCCCACACGTCGCTAAACATGGCCACAGATGCCGCGTTGACGGCGAACGTCCATGCTGTACGAGGCCTTGATGGATGCGTTCTCCGCAACCGCCCATGATGTCCATGTCACCGCTCAGTAGGAAGACGTCCTGGTCCTTGTATCCGTCGATGTCGGGCTGCGGGATCTACCATGAAGGGTGGTGGCGAGGTGGTGAGGTGGTGGGCTCTGGGCGGCTTCTCGTTGTGAAAAGTTTAGAAAGGAATTTAAATGCAAATATTGCAGTACAGATTAGTCCTATTACCGTTTAGTAATACCAGCCAAATTACCGCGTGGTAGTTAATAGGAGGTAATACCACGGTAATTAACAACACTAGTTGTAATAGACGTCGACGCTTCAGACCTGCCAGCAAACATGTTGTTATTGACTACATCTAAAATGCCCTTTTTACCGGAACTGCATTGTCTGTGGAAGATCGCCGCACAGAAGATAGACGTGCCGTAAAACTATGTTCGGAACTGCAGTTGACATGCAATAGCTGCATTACGCTTACCGTAAGAATCGGATTCAGTAAATCAAACTGATTCAGTGCGACAGCCGTAAAAACATCAAGGTATTGTGAAAAAAATGGAGACAAGTCCACCGCGATGAAGATTTCACCCCGTCCGAGGAATCTTAAAAAATAAAATCAATAAGGCAAACTACGTGCAAATGATCACTATTTAATCGAATTAATCGTCTTGCACTGACGGTGCATTCGTCACTATGCTAGCCACACGGCCGTCTTGATCGCGGGGCCCCGTTGGAATCACCCCAAACCCCTTCACGATTGTTTCGGGCTTGACTGCGTTCCAGGCTTCGACGACGAAGCGAGAGATGAGCGCCCGCTTCTCCGATGTCGAAGCCGGGAATGGATTGCCCAGGTGGTGCTCGAGATACAGTCTCCTATAGAATAAAATTACGTACCACGTTAAACAAGCTACTTGCATTATTCATACCAAAGTAAACGTGCCGAAATGCATCTTTGAATGGCTTCATTACTGCCATGTCCATTAGCTGACACAAGCCCGTGATGCCTGGCGGAACGAACTGCACCTCCGTGCAACACTGATCGAGTGCTTCCCTCACTGAGGCCATTTTGTGTACTTTAAGGCTGTCCAAAAGCAGCAGTTGGCATCCTTGAAAATAAAACTTACATTTTCTCCAGCTCACGGTTTCTGATATACATGTTTTTTTTTGGCGAGAGGTGTAGTTCTTATTGGGAGCATCCCGTTAGGCCGTTGTAACGACTGATTCTTGACGTTTCCAGCGTACCATGGACGCCGACGCCCAGTCGTCGCCCCGCGGTCAAGTGCTTTGAGGTTAACTTTATTCTTGTTTTTTGGACGGCGCATCGTTAAGAATGCGGGAGTGGGGATGGATGGCATCGAACTGCCAACGCAGAGTGAACGGTGCTGCGTGATTCAAACTTTTTACTACTCGTAAAAAGCATAGCCTTTTTATGATATTTATATAAGCTGTAACCTTTTTACCTCTGTCTCATTGAATCCGATTTTTACGGTACTCTCATCACGCTATAAAAGCACTACAAAAATAGCCTACTCCACCGCGTCTTCATCCGCTTCCTCCGCATCTTCTTGACTAGTCTCCGCCGTTCCCCGGCCTTGAAAACTTCAGACTCCCGTCGGGTCTCACGTCGGGAAACCATCTCCTCTCCAAGTTTTCTTTTATCAACTGATTGAAAGCCAGTCATCGTCTTCGAGCAATCAACTTCATACGAAAAGCCCTGTACTGTCGCTGCAGTTAGTCTTCACATCTCCAGCCGTTTTTTGCAACTCTTCGATCTACCCCAGTGCAAACTGGCAGAGACTGCACGAAATGTGCCGGCATTAACATGTTGTATTTAACAACATGTTATGAAAAGGTGCTGAAAGCGACGTTGTTATATACAGCCATAAGTGTTGGGGGGGGGGGGTAATAATTACTGTGAAATGGCTGTAGCCATAGGAGTGCCGCGCAGCTATGTGATATACAGAAGTAGTTCGCGTGCATCGGGGTGTTGCTGATAACGTCGTCACGTTCCCAAGCGCAATAGAAGTTGGCTTTGCCTCACATTCTGGTGTAACTGGAGCTATTGATGGATCTTATAGTAAGATCGAGCGGCCAGAAAACTTTGGCGGGTTTTACTATCGCAAGTGCTACCCAGCTCGAAACGTTCATGCTATTATGGCCCCTGACAATCGGTTTCTGAGGGCTGACGTTCGAGTGGGTTTTTGGTCTGGCAGTACAGTAAGGATGGTCTGTGTACAAATATTGACTTGAGTGCCGTATTGAAGTTGGATTACCATGCTTATCAAACACGGTGTGAATAGCACTTTCAGGTGATGGCTAAATTTCACTGCCGCTTTGATCTAGAAGATCATCTGACATCACCAGGGACCTCAGCTCGACCGCAACGGAGTCACAAGCGAGTGCTTTGTGTCCGGATGTGGTTTATGTGGTGCCTAAACAAGACTGTAACCCATTTGATTTCAACTTTAAATATCATCTACAGCAGTATAAAACTTCAATGTGGAAATCATTTTATTTGCTGCAATTGGATCAATGATCCTGATCTTGCCCCGCCACCAGTACCAACAGATACAGATACAAGATTCCAGCGTCTTCTACGTAGTGTAGCATAAGGGCCATCTAGCTTTAGGTCCTCCTATTTGGCCATATATCGGTTGTGATACAGTAAAAGTGAAAACTGTCACGAATCCGAGCCTTCACGGAAGCGTTCAGCTCCGCTGCAACCCGAGTAATATCTGCCCCAACTTGAGTACTTCCAGGAACATCCAAATTACTCCACCGAGTTCTTGAGTAACATGGCGAATAAATTCTTGCAGACACAAATCTTCAAGAATAGAGTCCACATGCTTTGAGCAATCCACTTCGCAAGTATTCCGTTTGCGTAGGTTTACTCAGCCTTGGTAACAGCGGTTAGAGCTTTTTTGCTTCTGGTGCGTGATCAAAAGCGGTAGATATCGCTTTGTATTCCGGGATTCCTCTTCCTGTTGTGCTTGTTTAGCCTGTAGAAGCACGTACCTGTGAAATTTTCCATGTGAGCTTTCACAGCCGTAGTGGATCAGTGGGAGTAGGGTACCTTACAGCTGCACTCTCTGCAGAATGCAAATGCTCTTCCGGAGATTCCAAGTGAATCTATCGGAAGTGGTGCGCTGTTTAAAGAGCCCCGGGACTGTGCCAGTGTTCCGGACTTTGCTCTAGTCGTGCTGGCATTTGAAGTGTCCACCGCTCGAGGGCCGAAAAGAAAAGAGTATGGGGATCGTCACGAACGAAAAGGCCGAGCGGCTGTATATTTTGGATTGACGCTCTTGTATATTTGGTAACTGTTGGAGAGAAAATACTTCGCTTACTCACTTTTGGGCTAGTTAACCTGTCTATTTGGTTAGTGCTCCCATCCGGACCTAGTCCTACAATCTTTTGGAGATAACACTTTCGGTGCAGATTCCTCGCGTTCGAAGACAAACAGGGTAGCACAAGGTCACACGCCAAGCCATGTTCTGGATACCCATTTGGATCCCGGAAGGTGGTGCTGACCCACTCCAACTGGACACCTAACTACAAACTCTCTTTTGGAGTTTTTAGTGTTTGGTTGCCTTTTGGACGGCACACTGTACGCAACCCCCCTGGGTGGTCAAAGTGTTCACCCACTTGACCACATAAGCACGAACAATTAGGCACAAGACTAGAAGACATGGTTTTAGTAGCGATTGCATTTCGCTTGAAAATATCTTCCGCTGGCCGTTTAGTTGATCTTCATCTTGAAGAATCTTAATATCGTTGCTGATATCAGGGGTTCGTATAAGGGCGTCTTTGTTAGAATTTTCCGTCTCGTTAAGTTAAATCGTATCCGTATGGTTACCGAAAATCGTCTTTGTTTCGCGTCGCTTCAGAGACCAATGGGCTTCTCACATTGCGAGAAGATCTGCGGATATGGAGAGCGCGGGTGAAGAAGACTCCAGTCTGTCCCTCCTTAGGGTCCCTGATCATGGTGAAGCCGCCGGAGAGGACCATGCGACAACTCCTCCTTCAGCACCAGCGCAGGCAGCGTCAGCTGTGTCCAAGGGGAAGTTGAAGCAGCGTCAGAAACGTGGAAGGCCCCCCAAAAAAGACCAAACGGAGCCGTTCAAGTGGACGGAAGCCCAGGCGAGCCTATTGCTAAAAATGCGCTACATTGAAATGCCCGATCGCTTTGACGGTGTTCGATCAAACCAGGACATCCGCGAGAGTTGGGAGATGCTAGCCGCTGGAGTCGAGAGAGAAATCCTTGCTGAGGTTGGTGCTGAGCAGTGCAAGAACAAGGTAGGACGTGTTCAGTTGGATCTTGCATTATATGTGTCTGACCTGATGCTTCTGCTGCAGCTGAAGCACCTCTTACGACTATGGACAGCCTACAATAGCGACCTTGCCAAAACTGGCAACTCGTCGGCTCCTATTGAGCCACCCTGCTTGGAGCTCATGCGAGACCTCTGGGGGCAGAAAGATGGTCTACAGGCATCGCCATTTATATCGTCTACTACTCAAAACCCTCCAGTCCACGTAGCGACTGCAGTATCAGCTAGCACTGTCACCAGCCGTGCCGAAGAGCGTACGGGGGTAAGGACTTCACCAATATCGTCATCGTCGTCAACCTCCACGACTACATCGTCAAAAGCAGCATCCCGACAGACGAAAAAAGCAAAAACGCAAGGGGAATATGTAGCAGAAGGTATGCATTCATTGTCGAAGAGCATTTCCAAAGTGGCATCAGCAATAATTCGGAGCAGTCACGTGCCATCAGGGAGAGGGGAGGGCAAGGAGACGCCTCCAGTAACTCAACCAGTGCTCCAGGCGGTCATGCTGCAGCAACAGCACCAGGCTGAAATCTCAGAGCACTTACTTCAGCAGCAGCAGCTTCAGACCCAAGTGATGCAGCAGATGCTCGCGCGACTGACACAGATCGGAGATGAACTATCTCGTCACGACTGACATGAGTCTATCCCGTTTGGTGAGCGCTATCGCGCGAAGAGAAGCCGCAGGAAAGTGCTCTGGTGTGGCCACCATCTCGTCGTCTTCGTCAGTTGCTTGAGGAAACGGGGCATCGTCTGCAAAATTTTGGAATAAGTTGTGCACCACAACCGTCGCAGCAATGATACTACAAACTTTATCAATCGTTTTTTTCTCCCCATAACTGTCAACAATCGACGAAATCTACCTTTCCACCGTCCAAACGTTTGTTCTACTGTCATTCGAGTACTGGAATGGGCAAAGTTGAAGTCTTTTTGTCTTTGTGCGAGCCGCCCACCTTCCTCGCGAGGAAGATACGGTGTAATCAACCAAGGGTATAGCGTGTATCCTGAATCCCCAAGTAAATGTGTCTCCTTGGGCATTTGCGCACAATGACGATCACTCGAAGGCGCAAATTTCCACATTTTTTATCGGACCACGAGCCAGGAAACAAATCAAATGGCCATGAACTTTAAATCTGCGTTCACAATCGCCTGCATGTTGATTGCGGGGTAACACTTTCGACAGTAGAATCCCTCATAGTCATCTGGTCTCTGAATGGCGATTAGTGAACCATCGACGGCTCCTGTTATACCTGGTATGCCTTTCTTCTGCTTAAATTTATTCTCGATGCTTCTCCACTCGTCTAGGGTCTGGGGAAAACGGACAACCTCCGCTAGAATACTGACCAAAAACGGCGTAAGCTTATCCACAGCAACGCGTGATACCCCGTGATATGGTGATACGAGATGGCTGGACACTAGAAGTTGAAACATTTCCTGGAATGCATACTGGAGCTGCAATTGCGGATGGGTTGGAAGATATGATGGAGCGGTGGTGACTAGATGCTGAGTATTCCACATTGATGGTCCGCGACGGTGCTGCCAATGCTGTCCTCGCTGGTGATTTCATGGGGGGTCACGAATATGTCGTGCATTGTGCACTCGCTGCATTTAGTTCTCGCAGGTGCACTCGCTCGACAGAAGCTTAGAGAGTCATTGGTGTCTTGATCCTGCGGATTGCGTGATTTTCGTGGACGACCAGGCTTGTTCTGTACTCGAATTGTGCGAAGTACATCATCGAGGTCGATCTGCTTTAGTAAAGACAGTGTTGCCAAAATATGCTCGCAAATCCAGCCACTTCCTCGCATAGTTTTGCAGTCGCAGAGGTATCCGTTGTGAATTATGTCAACCTACAAATGGCAGATGTAAGTGTTTTGTAAACACAGCGAACATCATGTCCTTGTACAAGTAGAAGTACATACCTCAGCAAAAGTCCAGACAGGTCGATTTTGCAAGGATTGGTGACTTTCTACGCAAAACAGGATTTTGTGAAGTGATATGTAGAAGCGGAGCGTCCATCACTGATTTGCGGTCATCCATGTTACCTAGAAGGCCCGCCGAATAGCGCTTCGCAGGCGTAGCAGTCACGTTGACGCCGTTACGCGTTTGTTGGAGAGTTTACGACGTGCGACGCATTGAAGAGTATAGCGTGGATTATAATGTCGTCTGGTAGAGACATTTTAAGTAGTTGTTCTTATCAGCTAGCAGAATGCGAGCTCGTACAAAAAATTCCGCTCAAATACAGAAAATGCGTCAGTGAAAAACGTTTTCTTGATAACATTTCTTTATATAACCTTCACATTAATGCCGGATTGTTTTTTATAGCTATGTCAGAGCCCTCTCCAACTAAAAGCAGCAGTAGAGGAAACTATTACTCAGCACACAGGCGGTACTAGCACGTAAGTTGAGGATGGCTTACTTCAATGTTCTGCGGAATGCTTCAATTGTGTTCTGGTTTGGGAGGACACCAGATACGTTCCAACTGAACCAATGAACCACGTATCCCAAGGCGATTTAATGTACACGTCTTCAAATCAGGAGGCGTATACCACCCCTCCGTCTTGTTTCCACTTGTCGATGCACCTCCTGCCTAATAATACTCGAAACTGGGTGTGTGTTCGACAAGTGTGCATCCAAAACACACGTGGATGGATGGATACACAACATCATCGAAATATGCAATATCCGAGAGTCGATTCCGCTGTTCTCGTACTTTGCAGGACACATGAGGCCAACAATTTAAAATCTCTATAGATGGCCATTCGGTTTGGAAAGCGTTAGTAATTGCTGCACAGTGATCAAGTGAACCAAATCTAACTTCCAGGTCAAACCCAATGAAGAGATTACAGAACCGGCGCGTCATAGAGAAGAACTCTCGATAAGCTTCCTCGCTTTCGCTCTTCACAAACATGAAAACCCACGGCACAAAATTCTTCGAAAACTTGCCTCGTGCGTACTGTGTCATCTACGAGCCAAAGTTCTAGTGTCCACTTGGTGGATTTTGTATGTTCCATCGCTACATGCAAATAAATGCCCATTTTGATCCTGCACCGGCCTCGCCAAATTGATAAACGCTTTAACAACCACCCCAAAGCTGCTGTTGTTGGTATCGTGAAAGATCTTCAGGACGAGTGTGTCCAATACCGAAGAATTGAATGAAGATTCGGTGGATACGGTTCCAGTCTCTAGCGAAGTGTCATGTCCATAGAAGGCAAGGTAGGTCTCGCACATTCGTTCACTTGCCCAATCTAGCAATTGGGCTGCATTCTTGATGTACCATCCCCTACAAGAAATAGTGTTAGAAAATAAACAATGACATAGCTACAAAAAATGCACTTACCGTTCTTTTCTTTTTTGTGTGATGTTTTCCTGTTTTTCAGTTGTAACTTGTCTGGTATAAGTGCCACTATCCTCGATTTTTTTTTGTACTTTTGTTCAACAAAAGATGACTGTCGCGAAGTCGGTGCAACTTTTACCGCGGTGCAGGGGCGTACAGTGAACCTGGAAGTGCGACTACTGATGTGATACCAGAGTCGCACAGCAAGGGCGTGTGTTATCTTGTGCTGTCCTCGTAGGTTTGTTGTCTTGGTAATGAGACCCTCGCCGGGGTCGTGAGAGTGTATGTGAGAGTGAGGGTTCCTTGCGTAGACCGTCGGATGCACTTCTGGTCCTCACAGGAGCGCTTGAGAGTCGAGCGTTTTCCGGTGAACACTTGTGTACGCCGGAGATTTCTGAAGTCAAAAGAGAAATTAATACAATGGGAAGTCCTGTCACCAGACTTCCGAGATAACCGCAATATAGAGTTCTGATATACAAATATGTAGCTGCTCTTATTCTTTCCTGGCCCTTGAGTAGTGGGCTAGTACTCTAGGTCAACTAGGGAATGTTCACCAGACACCTGGTCTGTCTGGTATTCCCGTAACTTTCGCGCACCACCCTCTAATATATAGAGGGAAATAAACCAATACACTATCGGTTATATGCAACAGTCTACCGAGCGTCCTGAGAGCGACTGTCTAGCTCCCAGAACCTGTCCAAACGTACAATATGAAATGGCTACCGCTAGAGACAAAACAAACGACCCAACTAGGAAATGGAATAGATGGGTCCTCTCAGGTCGCTACGTTACGCTAACACCCCTCGGACGAGACGAACCAGAGACGGTCTCCTCCGAAAAAAGGGAGACGAACTAAGAGGGGGAACCTGGTTCCACGGCAGTTAGTGGTTCCATGAAACTCCCTGGAATCGCACCTAGCCGAGGCGGTGGTTTCGAGCAGCTCCCACGCACACGCGACCATTGGTTAGCATTATCGCCAGTAGAATTGAGGCTCAGTTTTACAGGTCTCACTACAAATTACGCTTCATAAAGATCGCATGGAGCCTATCGTCGAAGTGGAGTCTCTGGATGCGGAGTACATCGAAGGATCGACGGAGATAGTCGCTCTAGAACCATTTTCAAATGGATTTGATGTTCAAAGTCATATTCACCCCCATACGCTCGGCATGGCGATTGCGCATGTGTCCGCACAAGCCATGACGTCTTGCTGAAGCTCAATATCATCTACAGTATCGGCAGAGCCATCAAAATGTTCCAACAAAAGCAATATTTTGAGGCACGAGTTGAGCAAGCCAGAGAATCTCTTTTTCGCGGCCCAGCAGATTTTCCAGCACGCTGCATACTGCATCACGCTCCAGTGAGCTCATGTCCACTCCGTTGATGGCTGTGACAGTGTGGTCTACACGAACTCCTTTGGAGGCGATCAAAGTCCCTGTGCTTCTGTCCTCAGCGAACCCCTTCACCACAGCGTGCTGCCCTATCTCCATTGAGAGATGTAGACCTAGAGAACCCGGAGGGACAGTGACTTGAATGAAATTCCTTTGCGTCCAACTCGGTGGGTGATCTGCATGAACATGTCCTGCAAGCGTTCGTTTATCCCTCGCTTATAAAATTTCTAGGATTTGGGAAGAGCTACCAGTATTTCGGTAAAATCTGATTACTTATTTATATTTTTGTTTAGACGGGAAAACAGTCTGCCGTGCAATCCACTTTTTTCTTTTTGCTTCTTCATCAATAAGAAGCCGATGACAGAGTTTCAACATGCATAGCATAGCTGACATCGTGGTCTTCAAATGTACGATTCATTTTAGTTCATCAAGTAGCATCCTTTGTCAATAATAATAAGTAAACAAACCAATTAGATAATGATCAATGAATTGGGAATCTTATGATTCAAAGCTAAATGCTTTCTTCTTCGCACAGCTACAGATTCTGTAGCTGTACGGGAGACCTAAACGAGTAATATGAAGGTGACGAGAAGCTTATGGAATGCATAGAGTCTTTTGTTTCCTGCAGCTTGACGACTACGTCGCCCAGGAGGAACTGTTACTACTCCACCGGAAATTGTCATTCACAATTTGCTCCAAATCCAGTTTCGCTGGAGAAGGCGTACATCCCCAGAAATTACATGTAGAAGGAACGCGTGCACCACGCACTAAGTAAATACAATTGAATCAAAGGTAATGCATTGTTTTTCAAATATGAAAAGCTGCTGATGAATGCGCCCCACTCTAGCTATCATCGTCTTCGTTTGCACTGTCACCTGAAAAATAAGCATTCACCATCTCTTCGTAATCCACATTGTCATCGGGATCCATTGTGATCATTACGTGGTCTGGGATGTGTGAACGTGCATCAGCAGTGCTGATCTTTTCGCACTGGGTCAAATCGACATACTCTCGATTGCAACTGAGGAAGATGGACATGTCAATGTTGTGAGGAGCAATCGAAGACCTCTGAGGCGTCACCATTCGTCCCGCAACACCAAAATCGCGCTCAATTTGAGCTGAAGAGACTGACATCGCGTAGATAATTCGTGCAGCTAGAGATAGAAGCTGAATGTACCGCTCTCTTGTTGGCGCTTCCAGAAGGAAAGCACAGATTCCGGTTTTCCTTCATCGGTCCTGCGCAATGTGGTAGGAGTTACAAGCCAACGCTGCAGTTCCTCTTCGACTCTGCTCTCGTTAATATCTTGCTGGTGTTCAGATGCGATCGGCTCACTTGTGGCGTCCGAAAACAACTCCATCAGGTCTTCGGAAAACGCTACCGGGGGAGGGGCAGGGAAAAAGTTCAGCATACCATCCACTTCGTTAACGACAACCGTCTTCATCAAAGCACGTAGTTTGTCATACACGGCATCTATCACCTTTACGACGTTGCGCTCTGCAGTGGGCTTTGGGGCTCCTTGCAGTGTGCTACACAGGAGAATCACGTCCTTGAGAACGTCAAACTGCTTAAAGTTTGGATGCAGGAACAGCTGAATCTCGGAGATGAACGAGCACTTCAACTTTTTTTTCTGTCGGTGTAGCGGGAAAAGAAGTTTCGCTGGAATGCATCGTTCAAAAGCGAACGGGTATTAGCCATAACGGGAGTCAACTGATCGGGTCGGAAGTACATGTTGTTGTCTGGTCTCGAACGTAGTCTCGCAATGCACTCGTCATATTTAACGTCGTCAGCCGAAGTTTAAACATTGTCAAAAGGACCTCCACTTGGTTTGCTGTTTCGCCTTGGGCTCTGCGATTGAGAACTGTTATTGGCTCTAGCATCGATAGTAATTGCATGAGGCTGTCGCGTTCATTACTGAGCGGAAAAGGTGATGGAGGCTCCTTGCCTTCACGCGGAGCCTTGGCTAGTCGTTCTCCATACCACGCAACTAGTGCCTCCCAAAGACACAAAATCCGTCGGATGACTCGAGTAAGTCCAAGAAAGTGGTGAGCTTTATACTCCAGGAGTTGTTGTGGACAGCGCTTACATTCGTCGCTTCCCATTTGGCACAACTTGTAAACCGCGAGCCCATTACCTCAACGTGCTTGGTCTGGTAAATTGTCTTGACGACACGACCCAATAAGTCAGTTAACGGCGGATTTTTAGACGAGCTTGAGGTTCCGACCATTCCACATGCGCGCTTAGTAGCTGCATTGGTAAGGTGGGGAATACACCACTCCCAATTCAACTGCATCCCATTCTGGGCCATCCACTTTACGTCAGGACCGGCATCAGTCGTTGAGCCAAATAAGTCGGATGCTCTCAAGCCGAAGTCGGTTACAAGCTCAGAAACCCAACGCATGAATGGTCCACGGATGCCGCCTGCACGTTCGCTGTATCTTGGATTGAAGTGCCGAACACCGAGCAGGATAGAGCGGAGAGTATATCTTTCATCGATGAAGTACAGACGAAGACCGAGGAACTTGGCTGTTTGGCTTTCGGACTCCAAAAATCGAGTATAACGGTAAACGAAGCGGCAGTGCCAATGCGATTCTTGGCTAATAAAGCGACAATAAATTTCTTGGATGCTGAATATAACTCCACGATAGCATCGGCTATCACCTTGGCGTTGACCGAAGCGTAGATGTCCTTCATTACCAATTCTCTAATTGAGATAGATTCTTCGTATTCCGCCAACCGGAACGGGAGGTTGTGCGTAAAGTCTCCAGCAACGTGTACATACGCCCAGGGTCCGCGCGAAAGAGCTGTGACATACGAACGCGGTCAAGCTCCTCATCTCTGGAGAGCTTCTTCCCGTCCTCTACTTGGAAACAATGCCGTGGACCTCGCGTAGATGTTTCGTCGCCTTGGAAGTTTTACCAGCAGATAGCGAATAGAAAACATCTTTTTTCCCTCTGCAAGCATCCGCAGCTAAGCACATCCACACAGATGGTGCTCCTGGAGCAATTGAAGTAGCAGGGGGAGTAGGGGCTTCCGAAATTCGGACGCCAAACTCGAATATCAACGAGTTCTCGTTCCATCGAGGCGGCATCACTACGTATCCACTGGGGGGTTGAAAACTGTCGATGGCCTCCTTAATGCTTGGATGGTTAGGAAGCATTGTTGAAAGAAGTTCGTAGTTGGATGTTGTCGCGAGGGTTGCAGGGATAAAAGGAAATGAACAAAGCTCCAGCTGCTCTCACTGTTGAAGCAGTGCACCGAACCAATGCTGACAGGCAAAGCGACGATTTAGAAGGTCGCGACCCTATGGATTAGCAGTCGTTTGGCCAGCCAATGAAATCAAAGGATTATGGAACCGGGCGACCCTCTAAAATACGGCGCCTTTGAAAGGGAGCCGGCAACTACGAGTTGTCCGTTACGGCTCCATAATAACGGATGTGGGCTGATGGAACCAATATTATCGGTAATACCGTCTCCAAAAAAAAGGGCGAGACAGTTTTACCGAAATTATCGGCTCTACCCGGAAAGTCTCGTCCGAGGGGTGACAATAAATCACTTGTGTCGAGCCTTCGTAAGACAGTCAGACGACAAAAAAAGTGTGTTGTGATTCGTCAAAAGTCCAAGTTTGAGCCAGCACAGCTTAGACGGTGAAGGACAAGCAGACGCAGTGAACGAAGTTACAAGTAAGTGCGTTTAGTCTTCCTTCCTCCTCTTCCTAGGTCTGTACTCAAACGTGCGTGCGTTTTGGTTGTTTGTGTGTGCTACTTGACGAACTAGTCGAAGCATTGTCGTGACTTTCAACTGCGTGGTTCTGCGTGAACTGGTTGAGGAGCTGAGCGGCAGGCTTTTGACACCGGTGACGCAGAGCGCTGCAGCCTGCTGCTCAGTCATTGAGGAGGAAGGTAAAGCGCCGGCCTCTCTCTCAATTGCAGCTGAAATGTGCTCCATCATCATGCGCCATTCTGAGTACGTTTGGCGCTTCTTTCGTGTCGCCAGGTCATGCGTTGATACTGACTTGTATGGGGGCTGGCCTTCGGCTTCGTTACCGAATCACCACAGGTGCCAAGCGTGCAGCACATCTGTACTCGGAAACCCAAAGCTTTCTGGAAGTGTGTGCAGTTTGCCATCACTTGGCCAAAAGTGAACAGTAACAGAAATTCCCGATTAATACCCTCTACCCGAATAGTGCCCTCCGAGGGTAACCCGATAGTAACCTTCAACACAAGTGACCAGCTATTTTGCTGCAGCGCCAACCATTCACTAGCACTGTCTACAGGTGTGCGTCTGTCCTATACCAGCAACGCTCATTCAGCAAAATTCCATCAAGAATTCCCATGACATCGGCATCTACAAGACGTTCAAGAACCTACTCTACGTGGAGATCATTGCGTGGAAGGAGAGCGACAAGGTTGAGCACACTCGCTTCGGCAACCCGCGTATGCCGTCGGTAGCTGTAGTTTGTGAGCGGGTAAGAAAGGCATGGCAATATACTACTGTCATCAACTCCGTCGCTGCTGCTGGCTTTACAGACAGCTACCTGGACTTGCATATTGCGAAGCACGACGTCTACGGTGAGCGATTCCGTGCAAGCTGGGAAGCCGCTGACGAAGATCACGAAGACCCTGAGAACGTAGGAGACTTTAATCTGGACGAGCTGCACGACGCTCTTGATGATACTGCCCTAATCGACGAGTAACCTTTCGGCAATACAGAGTAACCTTTCGGCAATGCAGAGTACTCTTTTGGATTTTGGGAGGGTACTATTAAATAGTGCCCGGGGTATTAATCGGGAATTTCCGTTAGTTGTCGGTGAAGGACAGTGAGGATGGACCACATCCGAGTGGCTCACGGTCCGATAACACTCTACGCATTGTATTCTCGAGCTGCTGCTGTGTTATACCAGTCCCGCATATCCCTTTTTCTTCCGGTAGCTTAGAAAATCGAGCTGCCAAAGACTCGGGAAGAGTACAAACGGTAGAACACATTGACATTTAGACCACCATTATCATCAAAGAAGCTCTCAGCGTCGGGCTGTGTACCACGAAGCCATGCTGCGATACCACGAATAAAGCTTCGGTACGCGGTCTCAGTTCGGGAAGAAGTGCATGTGTTTCTCACATTCTCACATTCTCAGCACTAAGTACTCGCTCCTCGTGGGCGAGTGGGTTAGCACGGGATACTGTGAGCTCTGTGTTGCTGTTAGAGGCATCGCGAGTCAAGGCAGAGTTGGTGGCTGGTGGGGCTTGAACCATCCGATAGAAGACGAGTGGTGGAGGAGGGGGATCTGCAATGCTGAGGCGGATTTTTTAATGCTAAGGACCTTAAGAAAACTCTTTTTGGCCAATGACAAAGAGGTACGACACCGTGTCGTGGTTGAGAAAATGTGTATATCCCTAAGTATGCGAATAGTAAAAACAAGACAAAAGAAAGATAATCAGTTCACGTTGATGGCCAAAAGTAAGACCTACTGTCGGACGCACCCTGCCAAAACACGAGATTTGTCTTACGAAAACACATGAATCAAAATTGGGGACCCGGGGGTGGACCCGGGGGACAGTTCGAAGTCCCATGGGATTATGACACTCCTGCTACAAAATTAAACGGAAAATCTATTGTCCATGTTTTTCTGAAGAGGGGGTGAAAACCCAATCTGAACCCATCTTGGCCGGCGTCAAAATGGGCACCTATAGTTACAGAGCTGTGTCTGCAGGGCACGCTTCACCACAGAGCCATGGATGATCTAAACGAGCTCGTTTGAAAGCTGTGTCAGCGTCCTCAGGTCACTAAGTGGCTTAGCTAGGCGACAGCATCCAAATTGCCTAGCTCGTATTTTGGGAATTTGCACAGGATTTGGAGTCCATGACACCCGTCCTTGCGTCATTAATGATTTTACCATGTTTCCTTCGATTTAGTTTTACTATGGATATTAACCTAACCTGGATAGAAAACATGGACAATAACACCTGCCTAAATACAAGTCCACATCCTACTCCCCCCCTAAACCCCCCTTACATCCTACTGTACGTTTTGTACAGTACACACACTGGGAAAAATAGCACAAATAGCAAATTGCTGGTCTTTTGCGTTCGTAATTGCTATCGCCGAACCCTACAGCGAGGCCGATAGAAAATCGCGCAAATTGCTGGCAAACGTTTGCCTGTGACAGCTTCGGTTTTGGCAAAACAACCTGAAGTCTGTAGCCGTCGCGGAGAAGGCTGCACGCCGCCAACGCTACAAGAAGCTGCTGCTGCTACATTTTATTCGTAGCAGCATTAAAGAAGAACGGTAGACTTCGGTGAAGCCATCCGGTAGGTTAGTATTGTACTCGATCTGGACTGCATTCCACTGGTCAAACGGCAGAATCTGCTCAACTAAACCAAGCATGTACTACGTTTACGGAGTGGTCCAGCCTTTTCCTTGGGCCATGGTGGCAAATGTGATAGTGCTGCACACGTTACGGGATCGCACGGCTGCGCTGCATGCTGCCCTGTGAAGTCTGGATCCACCACGAACAGCGTTTGGGTGGTAGCAAATTGCGGAGACCTCAAATCCGTCTCTGCAGATTGCGCGTGAATTTGAGTCACCTATCCCTCGCTTTGAAATTGGATTCTGGAAGCGCTCCTTTTGCAATTTGTGTTGTTTTCTGAAGGTCCCCACTGACAGCTTTGCATCTACGGAAGTGCTCTGTAATATCTTATTCTAGGAGTAGAAGTAAGTTTCTCTGGTCACGCGAATTATCCAACCGTTCGTCCTTTCATCCCGTCACAAGCGAGAGATTCTCACAGCAAGGCTGAACGACCATTTTGACTCAGCATTAGAGCGATCTACTCCTCAGTCTCCAATCAGAATACATGGTATCACGGTTGTTCAAAGGTGTTCGTCATGAATAGGTTCATTGTATCAATGTTGGTTCCAGAAGCACCACTGCAAACGCAATGAGCAGTAAATACTAATCGATCAACCTGAACACCCACCTGTGCGCTCCAGCTCCTTCTGCCAACTCTTCTACAAAATCGTCAAGAGACACGATGACAAGAAAATGGACACTGTGAGGCCTTCAAGGACTCATAGCAATGCTAGTTGCTGTGCAGAAACCGAGAGATTTTACTCGCGCTGCACCTTGGATCTGCTTCTACGAGGGAAACCTTTACTTGACGATGTTGTGGGGGCTTTGAATGACGATGTCTGGGCCAAGCTACTTTTCACTGTCTGAGAGTTCAAAATGATTGATAGAAATTGACATTCTCCAGAATCCGGAAGGCCTTGAACTTACTTTAAATGTTAGCGTCAGCCATTCTGTCTGTCCTTTTCTGAAAACGTAATTTTCCACTGAGTTGGAATGTATGGCAAAAGCTGCAAAGCGCGATTTGCACATAATTTGTCAGACAAATGTCAAACCAGAATTGCTATGTAACTTAAAGTGAATTAGAGCAAAACATACTCTACCACACTCGGCATTAGATGGTGTCGAGTGCGGCCAAGAACTAACTACGTTTTCTAGACCAAGAATTGCTAAGTTATTAAAATGACAGTAGCATTTGCTTGCACCAGGGCCTCATATGACCGTATGGGGTTCTGCTGCTTGCTTATAATTGCCTACTATTATCCTTCTATCACACATTGCGTCCACAAACTACTGCGACAGCCAAGGTGGCTGTCACAGTAGCTTGTGGGAGCCTTTCGGTTTGTACCAGCACCTGTCTGTGGAGAGCAGCGCTGTTGTCGGCGCACTTTGCAGCTCTGCGGAGTAATTAACAGCTTTTGAGGTATTAAATAACTTACTGCTCTCTCAGATGTCTCTAAGTTCGTATTAAGTTTTTTGCTATTGCTATTACTGTGCGAGCACTGATGAGTAGACTAATAAAACGCGTTTGCGGAAGGTAGAATGAGCATGCATAGACTAAAACAATAAAGGTGACCAATATAAGTCTTGAGCTTGGCACATGCTCACATTAATACCGACAAGACATGGCATGCATGTGCCCAGCTTGACATTGGATGTATGATGTAACCTATAAATTTCATGCAAATCGTGATGTCTAGCTTTTGTCCGGATAATGTGTCAAAGTATATATTATGTGACACGAATGTTACTCGATGACATCCGATTCAGGAGAGAAGGAAAATGTGACGCGAATGTTACTCGATGACATCCGATTCAGGAGAAGGAAAATGTGACGCGAATGTTACTCGATGACATCCGCTTCAAGGGAGAAGGCAAATGTGACGCGAATGTCACTCGATGACATCCAAACACAACCCCCCAACGATTGGTACCAGGCTGAAGCCTGGGGTGCGTAGTTCGAAGAAATTGTTTTTTTTTTTTTTAAATTGCAGCAGTCGTCCACCAGAAATCATTGGTGCGTGCTATTTTGAAATCATTCTAGCAAGCTGAAATACATAACCGGCAAATGGATTGACTTACAGCGCGCGTGGTCCGTGAACGTACGAAATCTTGGTGTAAGCCATCTTCGCTCAGATGAGTTATCATCGTTGGTGGGATGAAAGGGCTACTGGACCAGTAGTACTGGTATCATCGGATTCTGAACAAGGAGATACGTCACCGAAAGTGTCAATGGTAAAAGTATCCAGACTTCACAGGAGCTTGACTTGGCCCGCCGTCAGAGAAACACCCGTGAACGAGCTGTCATCGAGATTTAATGTCTTTAGCTTGGGTATGTCAAAGATTTTACGCGGACAGGAAGCCCAAGAAGCTGGCGATGCCTCTAATGAAAACCAGTAGCTTGTATCCGAGCGACACTTGCACCAAACCCGTACCAATAGCGAAATTGACCGAAGCAATTGGCAGAGAAGACTCCGATCTATTCCTCCTCTCCAAACACGTGAATGATCACAGGGGCCACAAGTGCAAACCAAACAGACTGCGTAATACCAGTCATAGCCACCACAAAAACATTAAAGCCAGGGGAACTGATCCACGCCATTGCCGTGTAGAGAGAACTGGCGGGGTAGTGGAGATCACGAGAACCCACACGACGCCTATCTTGTGCACATGAAGGGCAACCCCCAAGCCCATACGTATCCTAACACATTTTAGAGCAGATCAGCTCGGCCACCAGCCACGCTAACCCCGTGGTTGTAGGCGTCTTGCTCCTCGTTGCGCGGGTTGCAACTGTACGCGTTTTCGGATACTCCACTGTACACTTCCAAGCCAAAGTATTGACTTTTGTTGCTGTTGTAAGCGGTGTAGCCGCACTAGACGAAGAAAAAGGTCACCCAGTAGATCCCAAATACAGTCGGGAGTGTGCGAATTCCGTGGTAAACAGAGGCGAACGCGTGCTTCACTCTCGTCATTGACGATACAGCATCGACGGAACTCGGTGACAACGGGATTTCTTTCGCGAAGACCACAGCGACTCCAATGCGATTGAACATAGTCACAGACAACCCCATGAACCAGTGCAATGTCTTATAAGCAGCTCCGTATCGAGCGATCAGAATCGCTCCACGGTGGCCCACGCCTGACCGAGAGCTCCGCCCGTAGTCTGTCGGTCTCCAGCGAAAATTTCTATCCAAAGTTGCTGGAACGTAACAAGGCATCAGCCTTCTCCTGTTACTCATCACAGCTTGTAGCTACCAGAGGTACCTTGCCCCATTCCTTCCAACGTTGTTCTAAATGCGGTAAAGTTGCTGTAACGTCGTAAAGTTGTTGGAAGGTTGCAGGTTCCCCGAAGGTCGTTCGATCACAAACGCGCCGCACTACCCCCAACGATTGACGAAGGGCCAAGCCTGGGGTGCGTAGTTCGAAGAAATTGTTTTTTTTTTTTTTAAATTGCAGCAGTCGTCCACCAGAAATCATTGGTGCGTGCTATTTTGAAATCATTCTAGCAAGCTGAAATACATAACCGGCAAATGGATTGACTTACAGCGCGCGTGGTCCGTGAACGTACGAAATCTTGGTGTAAGCCATCTTCGCTCAGATGAGTTATCATCGTTGGTGGGATGAAAGGGCTACTGGACCAGTAGTACTGGTATCATCGGATTCTGAACAAGGAGATACGTCACCGAAAGTGTCAATGGTAAAAGTATCCAGACTTCACAGGAGCTTGACTTGGCCCGCCGTCAGAGAAACACCCGTGAACGAGCTGTCATCGAGATTTAATGTCTTTAGCTTGGGTATGTCAAAGATTTTACGCGGACAGGAAGCCCAAGAAGCTGGCGATGCCTCTAATGAAAACCAGTAGCTTGTATCCGAGCGACACTTGCACCAAACCCGTACCAATAGCGAAATTGACCGAAGCAATTGGCAGAGAAGACTCCGATCTATTCCTCCTCTCCAAACACGTGAATGATCACAGGGGCCACAAGTGCAAACCAAACAGACTGCGTAATACCAGTCATAGCCACCACAAAAACATTAAAGCCAGGGGAACTGATCCACGCCATTGCCGTGTAGAGAGAACTGGCGGGGTAGTGGAGATCACGAGAACCCACACGACGCCTATCTTGTGCACATGAAGGGCAACCCCCAAGCCCATACGTATCCTAACACATTTTAGAGCAGATCAGCTCGGCCACCAGCCACGCTAACCCCGTGGTTGTAGGCGTCTTGCTCCTCGTTGCGCGGGTTGCAACTGTACGCGTTTTCGGATACTCCACTGTACACTTCCAAGCCAAAGTATTGACTTTTGTTGCTGTTGTAAGCGGTGTAGCCGCACTAGACGAAGAAAAAGGTCACCCAGTAGATCCCAAATACAGTCGGGAGTGTGCGAATTCCGTGGTAAACAGAGGCGAACGCGTGCTTCACTCTCGTCATTGACGATACAGCATCGACGGAACTCGGTGACAACGGGATTTCTTTCGCGAAGACCACAGCGACTCCAATGCGATTGAACATAGTCACAGACAACCCCATGAACCAGTGCAATGTCTTATAAGCAGCTCCGTATCGAGCGATCAGAATCGCTCCACGGTGGCCCACGCCTGACCGAGAGCTCCGCCCGTAGTCTGTCGGTCTCCAGCGAAAATTTCTATCCAAAGTTGCTGGAACGTAACAAGGCATCAGCCTTCTCCTGTTACTCATCACAGCTTGTAGCTACCAGAGGTACCTTGCCCCATTCCTTCCAACGTTGTTCTAAATGCGGTAAAGTTGCTGTAACGTCGTAAAGTTGTTGGAAGGTTGCAGGTTCCCCGAAGGTCGTTCGATCACAAACGCGCCGCACTACCCCCAACGATAGTTCTTCGAACTACGAATAGTTCTTCGAACTACGAATAGTTCTTCGAACTACGAACAGTTCTTCGAACTGCGAATTGCGGAAATATTTATTATTGCTCAACTAGAAATTGAAACATGTATTATTTCGATGAGGATCGTCCAGTTCAATTTTTTACTGTATTGGCGGACCACTGCTTTCAACTAGTCGATTTCAAGCCGTGCAATACGCTCTTTATAGTCAATTTGTACCAGTGGCAATGTCAATGCCACTGGGATCAGGGTCTGTTAAGTTTCGAAATCTGTGTCGAGCTCAAGCAAAGGCAAACAAGCATTGTATCGCAGGATTTCAGGATAAAGATCGTCAGTGGCTAAGCTCTGGGGCCTTTTTCGAAATGGTCTGCGCTATAGTGGAACATGAGTTAGGCTCACGCATTTTGTTTCATTTTCACATTATACTATCAGATGCGGAGCATATACCAACGGGTTCTCCCTCATCCGGAAGCCGGTGGGCTGCAAAGAGTAGTTAGCTGTGCAACACCTCCATTTCTAGGGGTGGTGGTGGCTGCAAACACTCCTGAAGGATTACGGTGTCGATTCTTTCCTGGTCTCAAACCGTAGACTGCCTGCCTTAACACCCCACCATACAACTTGGATGCCCCTGAGGTCACGTGCATCAAACGCTCACTCTGGAGACGTTATTGTCGGGTCAAAATGCGAATTACAATCCGAAGCACAAATTGTGCTCGGGATGGTTGAGAATCCATTGAAACGCTGGAGCATTGTTTTCTCAAATGTCCAAGGCTAGCACAAATGTGGCAAATATTCTGGAGTAAATGGCGGGTGGTATTTCGAAGCACACTGGCGTTGAAGCTTCTCCGATGTTGCTAGAGGCTGGAGATACGATCATGGTATCTTGTTGATACTGTGAAAAATACGCACTGCAATAGTGTTCCACGCAACGTGGTGACTGTGCAACGACATTTACTTCGGCGAAACACAAGCGGTGGTGCCAAGTATGCAGGCTTCTTTTCGAAAATCCATTATCATTTCTTGTTTCGACGCTCATCGGATTGGAACATTGACTGCAAAGCGCTTAATCGAGTACTTACGCGTTTGGGTTTCGAGCCCGAACGAACCGAACTGCTTCCGAACCTTCCAAGACGCGCATGGACTCCGCGAAGTTAGACTGATTCAAAGGTAGCTGCAAGACGACTGTCCGCTAAAAGTTAGTCAACTATTTTCTTCTTGGTAACCTTCTCGAGCTTTTTCTCTGCACAATTTAGTGTGTTCGCTTTGAAAAATGGGTGGAGCCGGGAAATCTGGAGCTCGAAGGTCCGCGTAAAAGTCGTTGTTTGCACGGTACTCGATTCTATTCGGATTCAGCACTTTCGGAGAGCACGTCTCGCTGTCCGTTGCAAGTGTACGAATGCCAGCAGCCCAACCACCATGAGTTTGAAGAGCGGAATCGTTGTTACTCTCGTCCCTGTCGAAGCGTCCTTGAGCACTAACCAAAACTTCCTGAAAATGCTGTTCTCCAACTGAGGCTTCCTCGAGTTTCTTGTCCATTTCTTGTTGAAATCTGAAAATGACAGTATCGGGTGCGACACAACCTGCAAACCCAGTATGAGTATTCGACGCATTCCTCAATCCACAATGCCTGTCAGCAAAACGCACCCACGACGATGATCTAAAATGATCGATACTGAAAGCTCTAGCTAACGTCCAAAAACTACTGGTAGAATGCTCATTCTTCCCTTTTTTCGACAGCATTCGTGATCTTGCGAATTTGTTTACATATTTTTGCTTTCTAACCTGCTTCTAAATGTTTGCTATCCCCTTCGTGGCTTTGGAGTCATGTAGTTCGGTCCGTATGCCTCTCTTAGGAAGAAATCTGGGTCGTGCACCGTGTCGAATGGCATCCCGTTGATCGTGATCTGCGAGAATGGCTCCACTTTGCTATTCGGAAGAAAGCGCCCGTTGCTTCCTACCAGTTCCTGAACATCCCAATTACCCTTGTTGGTTTTCTTCATACGATACAGATCCACATACGGGACAGAGTATCTCTTAGTCAGTGGGAGATTCGGATCGTAAATTCGACGAGCGAGTGGATGTGTTGGCGCTACGCAAACTCTCCAAATACCCAAGAAGAACATGTGATAACCTTTTCGCCAAAGCTCCTCTTGTAAAGCTTCTTGCGCCTTCAATTCATCCACAAACCCGATGTCAGTGTCTTCCGTAAAAGGAATCATCGAGCCATTCCGAACAGCTCCAAGTAGCGAACCAAACGTGATCAAAGGAGTGTTTCCGGTGGCCTGTAGCTCCTCGTACACTTCTAACATCAACATATGCAATACACTGGCGTAACAAATCGACTTGTGCGAGTGAGCGTTGAGTAAGTCCGTTCGGTCCGGAGCAGTGCAGTACGGGACATCCCTACGGCCAGAGATGGGGAGGCAATAGCCGTACTTGATCTGTGTTCGTAGCTCTTCGTGGCAAAGCACGGTGTGGTTGTCACGGAAGGTAGGGGGTGTTGCCTCCATCTCCTTCAACTGGCTGTAGTATCGGTGTCCTGAATGATACTGGATGCTGCTTGCATTGAGGGCTCTTGGACGACACACTGCTGTCTCATTTAGGAAAGCAACTTCCGGTATACACGAGATGATCCGTGACTCCATGAACAAGCCGAACATCAGTAGTCCGAGCAGCAGCACTAGGAATGCTGGGAGCACTGTCATCCCCGTCCAAAAGTATCTACATCGCAGTACAAACCACCCAGCAACGCCAACGGGAGCGACCTCGATCACTTCGAGACCCTTTTCGACTTTTACGTCCATGACGATCGCGCTGTTCTCCATTGGATCGATTCTTGTGGATGACTTGATCTACAGACAGTGAAAGAGGGAATGGAAGGTCTTTGCTAACTACGGCTCGGCGACATGGCACATCCAAACGGAACGTCAAGTGGAATGGCTCAATCCGAATTCTCCCTTATCTCTGTTCCTTTTGAGCTTACGGTCGACTACGTTGCTGTCCCAGCCTGTGTAACGCAACGCATTCCGCCTCCATCTGTTGCTGTGACGGTACCATACCCGCGTTATCGTACTGCACCCGAAATCCAGGTACATGTAGTACACTGTGCACCATTTCTTGAAGTTCAATCTGCTCAAATTTGCTGGCCAGAACTATTTTGCGAGCTCTTCTCTCATCCATGGCCGACTGCAGTTCTTGGGACTCTCAAGTTGAGAATATCCGCAAAGTTTTGTTGGAAGTTGTTTTTACAACATTTTACACATTCTCCTGAATCTAAGACAAAATATTCTACTCCAATGACCCCGAAGACTCGTCTCGTGGTTTTGGTGTCATGTAGTCAATCCCATAAGCCTCTGTCAAGAAGAAATGTGGATCCCGCACAGTTTCAAATGTCATTCCGTTGATATTCACTTGCGTAAATGGCCAGACCTTCTTGTAAGGGAGAACACTCCCATTGGTGCCTTCCAGTTCTTGTACATTCCAGTCTCCATTTTCCGTCTGCTTCATCTGGTACAGATCTACGTACGGTACAGCGAAACTCTCTGAAATAGGCAACTCCGGGTCGTAAAGATGTCCAGCAAGCGGATGTGTAGGCGCCACACAGACTCTCCAGATACCCATATAGAACATGTGATAGCCCTTCCTTCTAAGAGCGAGCTTGACCTTGTCACCAGTGAAAACATCACCAACATAGCCGATATCGACGTCCTCCGTGAACGGAATCATACTCTGATTGCGTACAGCTCCCAATAGCGAGCCAAACGCTAGGAACGGTGTGTTTCCAGTCGCTTGGAGCTCTTCGTAGACCTCCACCAATAGCAAGTGTAGTACACTGGCATAGCAGATCGACTTGGTGTTAACGTTCAGTAAGTTCATCCGGTCTGCTGCAGTGCAGAACGGTGTGTCTTTCCGACCGGAAACCGGTAAGCAGTACTCGTACTTGGCTTGGAGTCGGTTCATCTTGCTGCAAAGTTTGGCGTGTTGTTGTGCCATTTGTGGTGGCGGAAGAGATCCGATATCCTTCAAACCAGCGTAGTATCTGTGTCCTGAATGGTATTTGATATTGTTGGCGTCTAATACCTTGGGACTGCATGCATTTCCACCCATTGTGGACACTGGTGCTTTGTAGTTGATACTCGTCTGCACGAAAACCAATAGACAAATAGCCACCAACACTAGGACCGGCCTCGTCGCACCTGTCGTCAGGCCTCTGTATACACGCGTCATGGTCCGTTGAGGCTTCAAGCGACGTGCTTTATCGTACTGGTCGTCACTTGTGCTCATTTATCTCCACTTCAGCCAGGAAGAGAATGAACAACAGACGACATTTTCTGTCCGTGGCGTCTTATCCTAAATTTTATACTGTATTTTATAACATAACACACAACGTATCCTGTGGATGAGGCTAACACCTTAATGTAGGGTTGATAATGGTCTACTATTGTACTACAGTTTTCCTATTCGTTGCCTATGCGCTAGCTGAGCTCTCTCCTCTTGGTTTAGGCGTCAAGTAGTCGTCTCCATACGCTTCTTTTAAGAGGAATTGCGGATCTTTCACTGTGTCGAATGCCATCCCATTGATCGACACTTGTGAGAATGGTTGCACCTTGTTGTACGGTAGAATACTACCATTGCTGCCCTCCAGCTCTTGCAGGTTCCAGTCGCCGTTGTCCAGTTGCTCCATCATGTACAGATCTACGTAAGGCACTTCATAGGTCTGAGACACAGGTGCACTGGGGTCGTATAGATGCCCAGCTAACGGGTGCGTCGGCGCCACGCAGACTCGCCAAATATCCATAAAGAACATGTGATAGCCTTTCTTCCTCAGCGCGAGCCTCACAGCATCAACGGAGATCATTTCGCCCACGTATCCAATGTCCACGTCTTCTGTGAACGGGATCATAGAGCCATTGCGAACAGCTCCTAACAGCGATCCAAACGCTAGGAACGGGATGTTCCCTTTCGCCTGCAGCTCTTCATACACTTCCACCAGTAGCATATGCAGTACACTGGCATAGCAAATAGCTTTGGACGACCGGAGGTTCAATAGATCCATCCGGTCCGCTGCAGCACAGAACGGCGAGTCTTTCCGACCGGAGATCGGCAGACAGTATTCGTACTTGGCTGTTTTCCTCTTGGTCTTATCGCACAGCTTGGTGTGTTTGCCTCGGAAGACTGGAATAGGCAGTGTCATCTCTTTTAACTCGTCATAATATCTGTGACCGGAGTGGTAGTCAATGGAGCTGGAGTTCACGACACTAGGTGTACAGATCCTGCTTTCACTGGACAGCATTGCAGCCGGGACGCGTGATAGAATGTTGGTCTCCATTATGATATCGAACGCCACGAGACCAATCAATGCTAAAGCCAGAGCTGGCAGCACCATAATTCCGGTGCAAAGCTCCTTACGACGGTGATGCGCTCGGATCTTCTTGGTCGCTGGCACGCGGTGCGCCATCTCCACCTCGGGCTCCTCCTCATCGATCTTGTGGTCGTTCTTCATGGCTGTTGGTGACGAGTCGTCAGGGAAAAACGAAACTGAGCTGCTTCACGTGGTGTCCCAAGCACAGGCAGTGCAAGTGGACGACTTCATGTTCACGACCGAAAACAGGCCAGAAAATTGGACGGGTACATCCACCCGGCTCAAAATCATATCAAGTGGTTGGTAGGGGAGTTAAAGCGTGGATTTTCGAGCATGGGACGCAGCGCTACAAACTCAAGCATGTGCTGCATGCAGGCTGTCATTCAATGCCTTCCTTTCCGTGAAGGCATTAGAACCCAGCACCTCACGATCGACGCCACATCCCGTGATCAGCTGGTGCGGCGCACCGTGCGCATAGGGAACGTCGCGTCAGCAACGCTGACGAGCAGCAAAATCCAAGTCCCATGGGGGGCTCTCAGAGAGAGACTCTCTCTAAATAACTTACCGGTAACCTTACAGAGCGTAGATTGCCGAAATCTACATGTCTGGTACTGAAGTCTATACATAATGTACAGTAGTGGACGGAGGAAAGATGGCCAGGCCAACCAAGTACTGTACCCATGCAAACTCAGAGTGTCAACTGGGATTTGTAGGCGAAAAATCTTGATTATTCTCCGCTGTCGCTTCGCTGGAGCAAGCGAGGTGGTCGACGGCCGTGTGGGTTCTTTTTCAGACGCACATGGTGAAAGGGACGTACTAGTGTTGCAAATGTTAGATCAACGTGGACCGTAAACCTGTGTGGTATCTGTTGTCTGCGCTTGAGGACATCCGAGTCCAGATCAAAAGATGCATTTTTTCATTGTGGTAAGTTCTAGCTAGCTATTCTGTCACACCGAGGTGATCTACTTCGAGTAAAGAAGTAGTGGCCTAGTAGATCATTTTTTACAATATACAGACAGACTTCCCACGTTAAATAGTCTCGAGATCCGTGAGGTGGGCAGCTTCAACGTTCGAAAAATAAAAGAACTCCCAACGAACAGCAAAACAATGCATCTACAGTGTATCTACAGCAATGAAAAGAGCCTGATTGCGGCAAGCCGCTACTGGTCGTCATTAATCGTATCTCCCATCGGTCTGGCGCTTCAGCTTCTTTCCCTTTGGACCAAAGCCATTGGCCGTTCATTTTTGCTTCTACGAGCTGACTGGCAAACCAGAAGTATCCCAACAATGCCCGCTTCACTACACGTCGCTTCTTCAGTTAAACACATTCGGATTTCTGCAAACACCATGACGATTCTGGCTGTCACGCTACTGACGGCTGGACTCGTAATCTGTAACATCACAGTGGAGACGAAATTCCTCTCGGATTCCTTTACGAAAGCCAAAGGAAGCGAACCCAGCGCTACTTCTAACGGTGTTGACGCTGCCATGGAAGAATCGACTTGTAGCCCCAGTATGGTTAACATGAGCGAGATTCAGTATCGTTCTGAGCATCGATACTATGCTACTGTGGGAAAGATGACTCCTTTACCAGCGCCAGTATTCCGCGATAACCACGTCGCATTGTGCAACAAGAGTGACGAGAGTGACGTCGCTTTTGAGTATTGTCTACCCATCACAGGACGCAAGGACTCCTCTTTCTGTGCTGGTGCCGATCGAATGGATCTGCTGATTCATCACTCCAATCTAACGCGTTGTTACGCCAGCGTACTGCACATGCTGCTGGCTGAAGTCTACGAGGAACTTCAGGCATTCGGAAAACATCCAATCATCGTCTTTGGCTCACTCCTGGGTGCCGTTCGCAATGGGTCTATGATCCCGTTCACTGAAGACACAGACATCGCGTACAGCGGTCAACTGAGCGTGGACAGCGATTTAAATCGTGCTTTGGTGTCTAAGGGCTACCACTTTTTCTTTTTCGACATTTGGAGAGTGTGTGTGGCCCCAACGCACCCTCTTACTGCTCTGCTGTATGATCCAAGCCTACCGATCACTGAAAATTATGCAGTACCGTATCTTGATCTTTACGCTACTGAGAAGCTGGACGATACCACTTGGAGGATGGAGGGATTCAACGGCGATACAATACCAGCAGACAAAATGGAGCCATTCTCCCAAGTGACAATCAATGGGTTACCATTCGACACTGTGCATGATCCAAATTACTTCCTAATCGAGATGTACGGCGATCACTTCATGTCACCAAACCCACGCGAATAAAAACAGTAGTAAGAGTCTGCGTAAACGCTAAGAATTAATTCAATTTTCCCGTAAATTATGCCCATCAGCAGGTGCTTCGGGCTCGATCCTGTTAGTTTTGTAGAATCTAAGCCCTTGCAGACTCGTAACTTGATTCATATTGTGCCTTGGTTTCGGAGTCATGTAGTCTTCCCCATACATCCGTTCTAAAAAGTATTTAGTGTCGTGGACTGTATCAAACTGCTGGTTGTTGATTGTCACTTGAGAGAATGGTGTGACCTTGTCCGCAGGTATCAAATTGCTACCGTTCACTTTGTTCATCTCTTCGATTTTCCAGGCGCTAGAGCGTTTATCCCGTTGATTCATGTAGTACAGATCCAAGTACGGGACAACAAAGTCACTGGATGTTGATACACTTGAATCGTACATTTTGACAGCTAAAGGATGCGTCGGTGCCACACAAACACGCCAAATTTGTTGGAAAAATAGATGATATCCTTTTTGCCATAATAATCGCTGCAAATCATTACCCACACGAAGTTTGCCGCTGTAGCCAATGTCAGCATCTTCGGTGTACGGTATCATCCCCTTATCACGTACAGCTCCTAGTAGTGATCCATACAAAATAACAGGAGATTTTCCTAGTGCTTGAAGCTCTTCGTACACTTCCACCAGCAATAAGTGTAAAATACTGGCACGACAAATTGTAAGCCCCGAGGAGTTTTTCTTCAACAAATCCATCCGATCGGCGCCACTGCAAATATCTGGATCTTCTCGTCCCGAAATGGGGAGGCACTTGTTGAACGAGAGCTGTTTTCGCTTGAGGTGGATGCGATTTTTGCACAAATCTGTATGATTTCCGACGAAAACTGGGGTGTGGAGAGGAGTCATTTCTCTCAATTTGCTGTAGTACTCGTTGTCAGAATGATACTTCACATTGGTCAAGTCCACAACGTCAGGGGAGCACGACAGATCGATGATTCCGAAAAAAATCGATTCAGGACCACGCGCGAGGATGCGAGCCTCGATTATAAAGCCGCAAGTCAGCAGAATCACCACAACTAGAGCGAGAGTGACAAAAATTAAGCTGTCGGTGAAGCGAGGCTTTGGTCTTTGGCCTGTCGAGGCTTTGAGAGACATTCTATTCTGCATCTCCCATGTGTTAGCCGCAGGTCTAGCAATGATTTCGCTTCAACGTCCCTTCAGCTTTGAGGAAACTGCCAGCTTCAGAAAAACACACAAGGAATTCCCAGTGGTAATTCTCCGATTTCTCGGCTCTCACTGTGATCGAAATACGTCGAATTAGCGAAAAATTTAACCAGCATGTCGCCCAACATTGGTGGCGCTTTGAATCAACAGTATTTAGGGTTCAGTGTGTCATGCAATCCTGAATCGTAATACCAGACTAACTGGTTGCTAAAGGTAATACCAGACTGGTACGCTGTTTTTAGGAACGCTGACCTTGAAGAAAAATTGATCACTGTAGTCATTATACTGTGTAATTGAGCGCATATGCAGTCAGATTTGCCTAGCACGGACTGCCCAGCTGTTGGCAACTTCAACAGGCCAATACATGTAAACCAACCACGCTACAAAGATTGCAGAGGGGTACATGTACTACATTTACATCTAGAGTCTAGACTACATGTACATTTCTCCTTTTGTCTTAAACCGCTGTGGAGGCAGGTTATTGTAGTTGAAGCCAACTCATAAAATGTCCGAAATTATTTGCTATAGTTAATCTCAACTTCAGCAGCTACAAATTTGGTTCCATCGAATCGAGCCTTACTGGTTGTGGTACAAGAACTTAGACTCTACGGATTTCGTCGTATTTGATGCCTTGAACACTTTTGATAGCCATAATCACATTTGCCTTCAACGCCTGCAACCCGGAGTCCAAGTACTTTCTGGGCTCGCGGCTCGTGAGTCGTGATGTAGCTCTGTAGGAGCAAGCAATAGTAAAATACTTACTGTGCATTCACCGGAAGTTTTCGTCATGCATGTACACTAATGAGAAGAGAGTCTTGATTACGTCAGAGTTCGTTACTGCGGATCGGAGCTGGGAACTTCAGCCGTAAACCGTGGTCTTCTGCATGGTTACAGACTGAAGATTACTTCAAAGACTCTGACTCAGAGTCTGAGGCAATACATCTACAAGGACAAATGACTGCTACGCGGGCATAAATCCAGCAAAGAGCTGATCAATGCATGTTGAAGTACCATCAAAGGAGCGTGGTTGCTGCAAGAAAGACAGCAAATCCGAGAAGTTGTGTAAATGCTTGCCATTGACTCTGTGCTCCCTTCAACTGTCGCCATCACTGTTCATTTTCGAATTTGCTTTCGACTACATCAATGAAAGTGCTAACCACCGTCGCTTTCGTTGCAAGTGCCGTCATCGCCGTCGCGTCTGGGTCGGCCGCACCTTGGGAGAAATACATCCAGTCGCCCGCGTCCCGAGATATCGAACCCGTCGGCATCTACGGCTCCTCGGGCAGCGTCAATGTCTCTGATCTCACTGCTACGCTCTCCGGCAACGGATCTACCGTCACATACGACTTCGGCCAACAAGTGACGGGCTTCATCACGCTGCACTTTGGCTCAAAGACTACTAGTGACACGCAGCTCGGTGTCGCGTTCTCCGAGAGTGCTCAATACATTGGTATCGAGTCCGACTTGTCTACGGACATGGCCATTATCGACGGCACCATCTACGCTCCAGCAGAGCCTGACTCCAGCTACACGTTCGGTCGGGAGTTCGCTCGAGGAAGCTACCGCTATCTGACACTGTCTACCAGTTCGTCCGACCCAATTGAGATCACGGGCGTCTCCACGCACTTCACGGCAGCCCCTGCTACAGCCGACGACAAACTGCGCGAGTACTCAGGCTACTTCTACAGTGACGACGACCTGCTGAATCGTATTTGGTACGCAGGCGCGTACACTGTACAGATTTGTACGATCGCTTCGAACGAGTCGCGTGCAAACCCGCCGACGATCACGGAGTACGGCTGGTTCAACAACGCCACTATCCAGAACGTCACTACTGGCGCAGAGGTGTATGTGGATGGCGCTAAGCGAGACCGAACGCCTTGGCCGGGTGATTTCGGAGTGTCCACACATTCTAAGCTTGTGACACTAAACAGCGACAACCTCTTATCTGTTCGCCACGCTATCAACTCTCTGTACGCGATCCAGAACACCACCAACGGCCAGTTCGCATACGCTGGTACCCCGATCGCTCCTCGTGTTCAAATTGCAGGGGTGAACTCCGACACGTATCACATCTGGACGCTTATCGCTTTGGCTGACTACGCAGCATTGTCCGCAGACATAGATTTCGTGGAGAATCTTTGGGATCAAGCTCTGTTCGGCTTCAAGTTCATCCTAGGCAATGTGGACTCTTCGGATATGCTGCTTAATGTCACGGGCATCTACGATTGGGGTCGAGTTGGTCAGGGTGGCAAGAACATCGCCGCTAACTCTCTTCTGTACCACGCGTTGTATAACTACGCGGAACTGGCACAGCACTTGGGTCTGGACGCCCCCAGTTACAACGGTACGTCGTTCGGAGACCTCGCTACTGCAGTCAAAACCGCGGTGAACACCAACCTCTGGGACGATTCGGTCGGTCTCTTCCGTGACAATACTACGGCTGCAGGCGCTGCGCTGCACCCGCAGGACGGCAACTCTCTTGCTATTCGCTACAACCTGACTCAGTCTTCGGAACAGGCTGCTACCGTCTCGGAGAACCTTGCAGCTCGTTGGAACGAGTTCGGTGCTGTATCACCGGAAGGTCTAGGTTCTATCTCCCCCTTCATCACCAGTGTTGAGATTGAAGCGCATCTGCGTGCCACCCCCGGTAACGCGTCACTCGCTCTGGAGATCATTCGTCGTCAATGGGGTTACATGCTAAACACATTCAGCAACTCGACTACAATTGAGGCGTACTATGAAACTGGTGAACTCATGTACCCGTTCTACGGTCTCGAACTGGGCGGATACATTTCGCACGCACACGCTTGGTCCACAGGTCCGACGGCCTCTCTGACGCTACATGTTGGTGGTTTGAACCACGTGACGGACGCTGGTAAAACGTGGGAGTTCGTGCCGCACGCTGCCGGAGCAGATATTGGTGAACTGCGCACTGGTTACACATTGCCGACGGGTGATTTCTCTGTGGAGTGGACGACCAAGGACGAGGACAGCTTCTTCCAGGCCAACGTTGAAACGCCACAGAACACCACTGGTTCCATCTCAGTGCCCACGTTTGGCAAGTCGTTGAGTGCGATTGAGATCTCCATTAACGGCAACACGGTGTGGACAAACGGTGCAGCATCATGGAGTGGATATGGCTCTGCTATTGGATCGGATGACTACGTGACTGTGTCGGAAGTTCCGTATGGAGGTTGGTTCTCCGTAGTGGCGAAGGACGCGTAAGGTTTTGGTTATAACGCTACATGTAGTTGAAGTGTCATTTCTGTTTAAACATTGAAGTAAAAAACTCAAGGAAGTCCGATCGCAACGCAAGATCCTGTTCATTTTGAGCCGCTGCTGCGTGACGTGCACTGTGAAAGTATTGATTTCTTGCCGTTGGCCTACATGTACATAGTCCTTAGCTACTCTATGAATACCGTACTGTACATGCTGAACAAATGGTCCCGTCTCAAGGTAAGAACTGCTGGCATTACATTCGCTACCGTAGCTGTAGCTCCACCACGCAACCAACAGCGTAGCATCCAGGTCTTCAATTATTTGCTCACCGAGAACACCGAACAGAAAAATGGGACCGTCTCAACGGTTCAAATCGCCAAGAACAAGTGATGATACTGTGTACCAGCTCACCACTCGCTCCATCGAGTTTCGTTCATAAAAATCTTCATTCCTGATCGGATACGCGTATCATAGCTTCGGCAGAATAAAAAACAATTTGCAATGGAGAAGAGCATCGAAGAACCTGTTGAAGTCATCAAGCACCACCCTCCGCCTCGCGTTGGTGTTGTTCACAGACTTGTACTTGGCTGCAGAGACTTCTGGACGGGGGTTACAGTCATCCCCACTCTCTTACTGGTGTTAATCAGCCTTCTTCTCTTTGGTCTCGTCATGGAGATGCACATCATCTCGTGCATGCCTCAAGCCGCAGTCCTAAACGAGGAGGAAGCCTGTGCCCCGCAAGTCCTGAATGCCAGCAACATCGAGTATCATTCCGGTCACCGGTACTACACAGCACTGAAGGAAATAGATCCACCTGTAGCGCCAACGTTTCGCGGAAAGCACACAGAGCTGTGCGACGAAGGAGTGAGAGCCAAGGCCAAGTACAGCTACTGCTTGCCGATCTCTGGCCGAAAGGATACGCCGTTCTGTACAGCAGCTGATCGGACGGATCTGCTCAACGTTCGGTCTTCTAAGTCGGTCTGCTACGCTAGTGTGCTGCACATGTTGATGGTGGAAGTCTACGAAGAGCTGAAGGCGTCAGGGAATACTCCTTTGATCACGTTCGGGTCATTGCTTGGAGCTGTTCGCAATGGCTCGATGATCCCATTTACGGAAGACACGGACATTGGATTCGTGAATCAGCTCAACTCCATAGACGTCCTTCGACACGAGCTGTGGCAGAAGGGGTATCACATGTTCTTCTTGGACATTTGGCGTGTGTGCGTGGCCCCGACTCACCCTTTAGCTTCTCGTCTATATGACCCGAGCTTGCCGTTGACCAAGTACTACTCCGTGCCGTACGTGGATCTGTACCAGATGAGGAAGCTCAACAACGGCAATTGGGACATCCAGGAACTCCAAGGCAGCAACGGGCGTTTAATGCCTTACGATAAGGTGGAGCCATTCACCCAAGTGACGATCAATGGGATGCCGTTCGAGACTGTTCACGACCCCGATTTCTTCCTGAGGGAAGCGTACGGCGCAAACTACATGACGCCCAAGCAACGAACACCTCCGACCGTTAAACAAGTCACGGAGAAAGTTAAAGAAGCAATGAAGAAGCTCACAAAGGGGGCAGTCCCTTAGTGAAACAGTTTTCTCATAAGATATCGTCTTATCCTCAAGCTTTAGTGCAACGTGCTTTACCTTGGGGCTCGGGCAGATAACTATCCACCGAGCAGCAAAATTCAGCCATCCAGCTGATGCGTCTCTCGCACAACACGTGAACACGACATGCCCCGCATTGCCATTCGTCCCATCGTCTCATTTTCTCCTGTGTTTTTGGCAGCGTATATCTCCTCAGGCCACAATGGACAAGCAGCTCGAGGAAGGTGGTAGCGTCGCTAAGCAGACCCCACCGCGTCGTCTCGGTATCGTTCGAGGATGCAGAAACTTCTGGACTGGAGTGACAGTCGTTCCGACGTTCGTGGTGGTGCTATTTGGGCTGGTCGTCTTCGGTTTTGCAATGGAGACGCATATTCTAGCGTGCATGCCGGAGTTCTCCGTCCTCACTGAAGGAGGCACTTGTACTCCGCGGGTTTTAAACGTCAGTGGGATCGAATACCATTCAGGACATCGGTTCTACACGGTACTGAAGGAACGAGGGACGCCAACAGCGTTAACGTTCCGTGGTGACCACACCAAGCTCTGCGAAGAAAGCCAGCGGACCAAGATGAAGTACAGCTATTGTTTACCAATTTCAGGACGGAAGGATACACCGTTTTGCACTGCAGGTGACAGGACAGATCTCTTCAGTATTCAATCCCCCAAGTCCGTCTGCTATGCGAGTGTACTACACATGCTGCTAGTGGACGTGTATGAAGAGCTCAAGGCGACGGGAAATACCCCACTAATTACGTTTGGATCTTTGCTTGGAGCTGTTCGAAATGGATCGATGATCCCGTTCACTGAAGACACGGATATTGGCTACACGGAGAGACTCAAAGAGATTCAACCGCTACGGAAAGCGCTGTGGAACAAAGGTTATCACATGTTCTACTACCAAATTTGGCGAGTTTGCGTCGCTCCGACGCATCCGTTGGCTTCCAGTCTTTATGATCCAAGCTCACCATTGACCAAGAGCTACGCAGTGCCGTATGTGGACTTGTACAGAATGAAGAAAGCTCGGAATGGTAATTGGGATATCCAAGAAATGGACGGCAGCAACGGCCGCTTCTTGCCTGGTCACATGGTGGAGCCCTTTTCACAAGTGACAATCAATGGGATGCCGTTTGATACGGTGCACGACCCCCACTTCTTCTTGACGGAGGCCTACGGACCAGACTATATGACACCGAAGCAACGAACAGAAGCCCCAGAGATTGAAGAGCAGAACAACAGTACAAATAACTCTACGGAAATCAAGAAAGAGTGAGGAGGAGGTGCGATGTTGATAGAGTTAGAAGAGCCTAGATGATAATGACACCCCACTATTTAGACGAGATTGCTGTAAGAAGCTTCGGAAGCACCTTGGCGTTTTTTTTACCACAGTGCCCTGACGCAGCGAAAATGCAACATAGAGCACCAATACTGGCGGTGAGGTTTGCATGCACCGTACCTTCATGTTACAACAGTGCTGTCTAACAGCACAGATTGTGCTACAGCGGGAACGCGTCTCTAATCTTTATCTCAAGATCTGACGATCACGGCTGGAGCTGCACCAAGTGGCAGCGTCCGGACACTTTTCATTCTTCTCTTTGCGGCCTCCACCTCAAGTCCCTATCTCAAGACTTCAGAACAATGGCCAAAAGACTTGAACCGGTTCGCGATGCACTCAAGGTTGACACACATCACCACACGGGGGTCGTTAAGAGCTTCTGGACTGGAATCACAGTGGCTCTGAGCTTCATCCTAGTGCTGTCTGGACTGCTGGTCTTCATGGAGTCACAGCTCATCTCCTCCACGCCTGAAGGTACTATCGTCAACATAATAGAAGAGGAAGAAGTCTGCTCTCCACGAATCCGAAATGCCAGCGGCATTGAGTATCATTCAGGCCACCGATACTATTCACTACTCAAAGACCAGGACCTCCCAGTACCAACCTTCCGTAAGACCCACACGGTCTTGTGTGATGAAGACGCCCGAGCTCAAGCTGGATTCGGTTACTGCCTTCCGATTACAGGGAGGAAAGACACGCCATACTGCACTGCCGCGGACCGTAGCGACTTGCTCCATACTCGTTCTCCCAAGTCCATCTGCTATGCCAGTGTACTGCACCTGCTACTGGTCGAAGTCTACGAAGAGCTACAAGCGACTGGAAATATTCCTCTGGTCGTGTTTGGGTCCTTGTTAGGGGCTGTTCGGAATGGTTCAATGATTCCTTTCACAGAGGATACGGACATTGGATTCGTTGGGGAACTCAGCGCGAAAGAAGTTCTGCAGCAGGAGCTCTGGAACAAAGGCTATCACTTGTTTTTCAAGGGAGTTTGGCGCGTGTGCGTGGCTCCAACGCATCCACTTGCAGGTTTGCTGTACGATCCAGACCGGTCGCTTACCAGATACATTGGCGTGCCCTACGTCGACTTGTACCGGATGCAGAACCTCAACAACGGTAATTGGGACGTTCAAGAGCTCAAAAGCAGGAACGGGAGTATTCTACCAACGGATAAAGTTGAACCTTTTTCACAAGTGACGATCAACGGGATGCCTTTTGATACGGTTCATGATCCGACGTTCTTTTTGAAGAGAGCGTACGGGCCCAATTACATGACTCCAAGACGGCGGGGGTCCTTCTCCTTCTCCAAAGCGAATTTCTCTACGAAGACAAAAGCTATGCTCCAACATGTTGATAAGAGCAAGATGCTAACGGCATTGAAGAAATTCAAGAAAGAACCTGGAACGAAAGATGAGCAGGAGCGATGAGGGAACGGAAGAATCAATTGGACTGTACACGTTGAAACATAGCGCTTACGAGCGTTTGTTTACATCTTGTGACAAGATTCTTGTCATCACTATCCTCACTTTTACACACTGCAAACGAACAGCAAACGAGAGCTGTGTGTCGCAGGTTTACCTACGTCTTGCGAAGATACAACGCGCTGCCGATCGCTTGGCCGGTCTCATTTGTGTCTGCTCCTCACAATCGTTCAGACTTCCTACCGCGCCATGACATCACGCGAGGAAAGTGTCCAAATGGCCAAGCAACCTCCACCTGACGTCGATTTTCGCTCAAAAGTATTGCTGTGGCTTCGGGAATTCCCAATCATTGTGCTGGTACCGATCGGGTTAGTTGTCTTCGGTCTCGTCATGGAAAACCATGTCATCGCTTCCATACCGGAAACCTCTCTTTTGAATGACGACAGGGTCTGTTCTTTGAGTCTCGTGAACGCCAAGTCTATCGAGTACCATTCCGGTCACAGGTTCTATTCAGCGCTGAAGGAGATGGATACATCTTCTCCCCTTACTCTTCGAGGGGAACACACAAAGCTTTGCGACGAAGAGCAACGACACGAAATGAAATATAGTTACTGTCTCCCCATGTCTGGAAGGAAGGATACACCGTTTTGCATTGCAGGGGATCGTACAGATCTACTGAGTGTTTGGTCCCCGAAGTCCGTCTGCTACGCCAGTGTACTGCATATGCTAATGGTGGATGTGTACGAGGAACTGAAGGCGGCAGGTAATACTCCATTGATCACGTTTGGATCACTGTTAGGCGCTGTTCGGAACGGCTCAATGATCCCATTCACGGAAGACACGGACATCGGGTTCGTTGAGAGGTTAAAGAACAGAGATAAAGTGGTGGAGGCACTTCGACGAAAGGGTTATCACATGTTCTTCTACAAGATTTGGCGAGTCTGCGTAGCGCCGACACATCCACTGGCTGGAAAGCTTTACGACCGAAGTCGTCATCTCACCAGGAACTTTGCCGTGCCGTATGTAGATCTGTATAAAATGAAGAAGGTCGACGATAGTCTCTGGGATATTCAGGAGTTCGTTGGTAGCAACGGTCGCTTCCTTCCGGCGAACAAGGTGGAGCCGTACTCTCAGGTGACAATCAACGGGATGCCGTTCGACACTGTGCACGATCCAGAGTTCTTTCTAACGGAGGCATATGGACCACATTATATGACCCCGAAGGCGCGCAGACCTGCCTTGACAAGTATCACTAAAACCGCAACATGAAGCTTATCCTAGAAAAAGATGTTGGTCATAAATGAGAAATATCCACTGCCCTTACATGTAGTGTTGGCGAGTGACTCTCATTGCAAGGTGCTTTTGGTTCGTTTTGCGACCAACTAAGTGGATAGGCGCATGCTACGTTAACGACAAAGGACATGCTGCCCACCGAGTTGGTAGTACCAACTACCAATGGTACATGTACACTGTAGCACTAACCGGGCTCTTCCGTCCACTTCGCATCCTTTTCATTCCCATCTGGCTGAACGTACTCCCCCATCGGGATGCTGCGCTGTACAACCTGCACATAACTTTTGTCGATGATAAGACCCAAAATATGTTATTTATCCAATCCAGCAGCGCCGGTAAGTTTACAACCGTCGCCAAGATTACAGCTTTTTTCAGAGCAAGTCAAATTTAGTCCTTCCATACAAACACCAAGATAAATTACCAACAGCGAAGTGAGTCAGAGACTCAAAATTTCGGACGCGTACCTATCGCAATCAACCTTTACCGTAAACGACTTTATGGCCATAGAAGCGGAACTCCCAGTGCAGCGTGCAGTTGGCCCTCCGTCGAGTCTTCCCTTCCCTTCCTGCATCCTCACCATCGATCGTCAGCGCCATCCTCTCCTTTGGCCCTTCGGTCCACTCGGCAGTCACTCGAGCCCACTTATCTATAAGGAATTGCCCAACAATGGCGACCTCAGGTGGACGCTCGCCTTTGTCCCCCATTGACCTCATATTAAGCTCCGTAGAGGACGGAGAAATGGACCAAATAGTACAACAAGTCCATGTTCCTCCTGGCAAGAATGAGAGCAAGGCGGAAGCCAAGAAACGACGTCATCGAGAGAATATGGCTAGAGGAAGATCTCGACACAATGCACTCATGGACTCGATGCGGAAACAGTACCAGCACCTGCACAAGAAGCTGGAGACAGGGATGGTTACATGGCGGCGTCGACGAGCCGCAACAGCTACAGGTAAAGCATCAAACCAGAGCGACCAGGACTCGCCATTGAGTGACGAAACAGGTTACACATCCACGTCGTCGGTTTCCACGACCTCCACAATGGGACCGACCCAAAGGCAAGGGTTAATGGCTCAATACCTGGATGCAGTGGAGGTCGAAAACGCTATTCATCGAGAGAATGAAGCAATTGCACAAAGATTGGAACAAATGGCTATCTTCGAGACTACGTTACGGGTCGATACGCCCGAGGTGGCAGACCCGAACTTGCAGAAGAGCGACACGAAGACTCCCGTGCAGGCTTTGAACCGCCCAGGCTTCTGGTCCTATTTTGCAGAAGATGAGGAGCCGTTCTACTACGAGCCGATGCCTGCTGCGACGTGCTACAACCTCATTCGGGAGAAGTACCAGACCATGAAGATCCACCACGCCATGTTCCTGAAGAAGCAGATAAATGAAGATCCCATGCAGTTTTTTGGCTGGACAGTGCAGAGATCGCTGAGTGACAAGCGGAAACTGGAGTTCCATTTCACGAAGTCGATTCCGTGCACTGACAGTGAACTTTTAGCGGAAGAGCTGGCTATTGAAGGCTGGCGAGTGTTCAACAACCCAGATATGTACAGGAGGTGCTACCGCTCGGCAATCGACGTGCGTGTCCTGCAGCGCGTGGACGCATTCAACACCATTTTAATCCGGAACTCTCCGGATGCGAACCGATCCATGCGCGTCCGCCATCTCAATATCTCGTCCAAGGTCGCGGATGAAGACGAGTACGGGCACAAGTCGCTCTCGATCCTTACACTTGTGGTGCCGCCTCCGGAAGACCTGGCGAATTCCAACAGGAAAGGTGTGGTTTATCTACGGGACGCGTACACCTACATGCGTTTCGACATGTTTGACGACCACGTGCAGTTCACCTACGGCGGACACGGAGATTGTCTGAACGAAGCTCAAGCCAGATACCTGTTCGTCGAGACGGGCAACGTGCTCTTCCGCTTCGAACAGATGATCCGTCGAGCAAACCTCGTGACGCTCGGATGAACAGGAACTATTCAGGATTAAATTATCATTATCTAAAGATCCCTAAAAGTCCCCACCGAACTCTTCACCTCCATTGTCAGTGTAACAGGCGCCATTTTCTCCATGATAGCCGTGATGCTCCCCAGAATTAGAGAGAGCTTGGCCTACGAGAACGCCGCCAAACAATCCAGCGACGCCTCCAAGCATTGCACTTGAACCTGCCCCAATTCCTCCATTGGAATAGCCTCCACCATAAACCGGACCGCCATATACAGGCCCTGAAGCGTATCCAGGAGTGTACGGATGTGCATAGGTTGGAGCGTAAGCTGGAGCTTGAACTACTACTGGAGACATTGGTGGCTGGGAAAGAGCTGCGTACTTGTTGGCTCGACAACAAGGACACAGGCACCAAAGTACAGCAGAAGCAGCAAACAATAGTACAACGGACCCGATAATTGCACCCCAGCTAGCTCGTGACGAGGAAGATGGAGAGGATCGTGTCGATGGTGCTGTCGGTGTCTTAGTCTTGCTGGTTTTGCAGTTACAGGCGTAGTTGCTTACAGCACATGTAGCTTCTCGAGGACAGCAACATCGTTGACGCTGACTGGCTCGGTCCAACCAGTTGCCGCAGAATTGTCCTGGCGCGTCGAGGTAGGCGTGTGAGCAGTCTCCATTCGTGGCACACACTTGACACCCAGAGAGCGGAGCTGGAGTGGCGTCGGAATCGTTGGAAGAAAACATTGCTTCGACGATGGACAATGCAAGAGCTGCGAGCAGCAAAGTTACGAAGAGTAAGCGGTGCTGGACCATTGCGAGAGAGCGTTTCCAGAGCTTTGCTGGGGCAGAAGTAAGGATCCAACAATAAGGATACAACAACATGCTCAAAGCTGGGGTTCCGCTACAGGATCGGCTATTTTTGTTGGACAAGAGTCGAAGACATTGAGAGGAATTAAAACCAGTGTACTGGTAAAGTGATGATCTTCATGCCGCCTTCCTGCACAGTATGATCTTTCTTGTTATTACAAGCTTGTAGTTATTACAAACTTGTAATAATGCTCGAATCAAGCCTTGATGGGCATAATGCATGTTGAAGTTGTCATTTTATAATGTAGCCATCGAGTCAGAGCGTGGCTTCCCTCGATCAGACGTTCTTCAAGCGATGAAGGGCTCTTTCGAGACGCACGAAGACGCCACCCCACAGTACTATTGGACCAATTGTATTGGTGACAACAATGGTCATGCTTGATCGAGCACCTCGATGCGACCAGCACAAGGCGAATTTTGACTTGTTATTCACCTTGATGATCAAGGCGATCGCATTCCCAATTTTTTCGAGTAGAATCGGGACGTTAAGGTCACTAAAGTAAGGTGCATCTAAAGCAATACCTTGAGATACGAATCTCCATTATATCAGACATAGAAAAGCTGTGTGAACGAGGACCAGTCGGCGTAAGCGTCCCTCCGCACAGTGACCGCTCCAAAATTTCGCACGCCAGCCTGTTTTTCCCGTCGGATAGGTCGTTGCAGTAGCCATCCTTCGCGCCAGTCGGGTTTGCAAGCGGAATCCTGCTCATGGCAAAACATGGCGAAGGAAGCACATTGCGATCCATAGTAATCGGCTTGCAACCAACCGCTGCAGCAAAAGAAGCGCCGTAAAAAAAGCGTTTCCTTCGTGGTTGGGTACAGTACACGCCCAACTCTCCCATCCATACAAAGGTCCATACAAACTACCCCTAACCGCCTTCCAATAAATAATCCGGTACGCCACACTTCCAGTCGACAAAAAATTGTTCACTGTGCAAATTCTAACGGAAGGCAGGAATGGCTAGAGCGACATACGTCTCGGCGCTGCTGCTGCTGCTCAGCGTCCACGATGCAAGCGCTGCCGAGTGTACTGCGTTAACGGAGAACGTGCTGACGTCCTCCGGCTGCCCTTCGAGGTGCGATGACAACCCGTGCGTACTGTACTCTCCCTCGCAGGACGACTCCTGCATCGAATTGGGCGCCAGCGGCCCTTGCTATAGCGATAGCAGCTTCACACTGCCTGGAACGTCCACAGAGTGTAATGTGACCTATCAGTGCCTGGACACGCTGGTGTGGGACGGCGGCCAGTGGCTGCTGGCGCTCGAGCCCAATGCTGTCACCGACTCCAAGACGATGGCCTATGTGACGCAGATCACTGACCTCAGTTACAGCAGCTCCATACTCTCAGTGTACGTGTTATCATATCTGTTATGAGGATATTGTACTTGGTATTTGTATGGTCTACAAGTTCTTAACGATGGTGATGTTATTTGTTATGTACCACATACAATTATGCAGTCAATTACAAGGAACACCGACTGAATCCACCAATAAAGACACCATCAAGGACATTTCCCTGGACCAGACATTCTTCGACACCCCCAGCTCTTGTACGAGTATGTTTTTGCTGGATGTGAACCTGCGCAACACTATCTCGTCGGTGTCGCTCGTTACAACGTACTTGACGCTGTATTTGACCAATGCCAACCTGAACGCGGTGCCAGACCAGTTTGCCAACTTCACGGCTGTTACCAAGCTGGATTTGTCCTACAACTATTTCACAGACCTGCCGGACAACACCAGTGATGTTTGGACAGGTCTAGCGACCGTCACGGACCTCAACTTGGCCGAGAACGAGCTGACAGACTTCCCCGTTGTGCTCAGTAAGCTGCAGACGCTGAACCTCAGTGGAAACGCGTACACGACCATCCCGGACAATGTCTTCTCAATGGCAGAGTCGGGAGCACTCAAGTATCTGTACATGTCCAACTGCAACTTGACCAACGTGCAGTTGTCCTCCTCACAGTTGTCTTTATTGGAGAACCTGGCGACGTTCGAAGCTGATGTGGCAATTACCGACTGTGGCTCTGGATACGCTGCTACGACACTGACCAACGCTAACGTGCAGGTGTGTACAGTGTCAACTGGTTCGTCGAGCGACGATGGAGACAGCAATCACACATTGGCCATTGTCCTCGGTGTGTGCTGCGGCGTATTAGTACTTGCTATCATCGCGTTCATCTGGTACCGCAAGAAAAATGGCGGCCAGTTCTCAACCAAGGGCGGATCAACGATCTTTGGCACTGACATCGGTTCGAGTCTTACAGGTGGCGACACAACATTCGGTTCTTCTATTTGGGACGATCCGGACCTCTTGGCTGCACGTATCGAGCATCGTGATGTGGAGGCTGTGAAGCTGCTGTCACGCGGTGGTTTCGGTGAAGTGTGGCTGGGTCTGTACATGAACGAAAATGTGGCTATCAAGAGGTTGTTGAACGACAAGAAGTCGATGCAGGATGCTCTTGCATTTGCGACGGAAATCAAGGTAATGGCACGTCTGGACCACCCCAAGATCGTGAGATTTATTGGTGTATCATGGACGAACGCATTAACGATTCAGGCTGTGACTGAGTTCATGGACTGTGGTGATCTGAAGTCACTGCTCGACTCAAGCCGTGCATCTTCGCTGACGTGGGCCAACCTCAAGTGCCAGATCGCGATTGATATCGCTGATGCTCTTGTGTACTTGCACACGTTGAACCCGAAGCTCATCCACCGTGACTTGAAGTCTCGTAACGTGCTGATCGACGCACAGAGCGGCGCTAAGCTCAGCGACTTCGGTATCTCGCGTAACCGCAGCTTCGACGAGACCATGACTGCTGGTGTGGGTACAGCTCGCTGGATTGCCCCTGAAGTGATTCTGGGCGGGCACTACACGGAGTTCGCCGATATTTACTCGTTCGGTGTGGTGCTGTCCGAGCTGGACACGTGCAAGGCTCCGTTCTACGACGCGACCAACACGAACGGCGGCAAGATGCAGGATGTGACCATCCTTCAGCTAGTGTCGGCCGGCAAGCTGCAGCCGAGCTTCACTGACTCGTGCCCGCCTTCCATCGTGAAGCTGGCGCGTGCGTGTTTGTCGTTCGACCCTGCTCAGCGTCCAAGTGCCATCCACATCTCCTACGAGCTGCGCAAGATCATGAAGGACGAGTTGTAGACTGAATCGAACAGTACAAAGCATGCAGCAGCTCATAGCATGATGTTTTGGTAGCAATGGAGGCCTCTTTTGTATTACCTCAGCTAAATTTCAAAGTCTTACATTATGGACAGCGTTGCTTTACATTATCTTCCTTGTGCTACTTTAGATAGTTCCTAACCTTTGCTAATGTCTTGCGTAGGCGACCCCAACTGGGTGTGCTGGCGATAATTCACTGCCTTGTGAAGACGTGCTGCTAATACGTTCCAGTGCTCGTCTCCTGCGTCGTCGAACAATCACCAAAACAGCCCCTGCAATGGCGAGAATGACGCCCACTACGATGACGATGACAACCACAGCAGTGTTATCGAAAATGGACTTGCGGGTGTCACCATTGCTGTCTTTGTGGCTGGAGTCTGCGCTGTCCTGATCGCCGTCATCATTGTCTTCCAGCAGCCTCAGGTGACGAGCCTCAACGATAAACTGGTTCAGCGCTATCAGCAACAACAGCATCAATAGCTCACTGCACATTTTCACTTGACTTGTTGCTTGTCACTCGGAAGTTGTGGAGTGAGCGGCTCGACAGTGACTGGCATGGGAATTAGGTTCATATGATCAAGTAAAGGCCAGCAGGAGCTGCGTTTCGTGCTGCTCGGGTGAGCATCGGGCCCCAGACCAGGGCAAGGGCGTTATTAATATTGTGCTCCCATTTCACACAATCACCGCTAGAAAATCCGGCCAAGTTTTCAAACAAGGAGATTGACCAGAGGGTGTGAGGGGAAACATTGTGGACAGTGAGAGGCATGTGGAGAGCAGAACTGTGGGCAACATCCATTTACATGACTAAAGACGCGACACAGATAGACACATGAACTCAAGTTGAGTCGCAGGTCGGAACAAGCGAGTTGAAGGTTCAAGGGTGTCCACAATGGACAGTGCGTGTACGACATCTTACGCATGGATCATTCCTTCATTCACCTCCTAGGATATCCTTAGTATCTTCCAAGAAGCTCGAACTGTCGAAGCTTGCATAAAAATACTGCGCTTTCAAGGAGCTTTTTGTTTCTCTTCCTACTCTTTATTGGCGGAGTGCGCGTTGGCCCTTGCCGCCCATGGGGCCGTCGCCAGACAGCGGCGTGTAAATGTCATCCGATCGTTCTTCAGGGTTTGCTGTGGGGAGTGGCTCCAGTCTGCGCGGGCCGAAAGCAGCCATGGGACTGTCGTGTGTCAGTGTCGTGTAGATCGACAGGGACTGCTTCTCGGCGTTTCCAGTCGGTAGTGGCTCGAGTCTGCGAGGACCCGTGCCAGCCATCGGGCCGTTGTTCGACAGTGTCGTGTAGATTGAATCGCTGGAGTCTGTGGGCGTGGTTGGAGCGCTCTGGAACGGCTCAGCATTGATCAGCACGGCCAGAGTGGTGACAACGAGAAGCAGTCGCGACATCATCGTCACTGGGGGTTTCTGTTTGTGCCAGGCGTTGGTGCGACTGATGCAAGGATTATGTGCACCACCCAAATCAGAGAGTGGCTAACTGTCTTCTCTAGTATATCAATCGTGTTACTGTTACGGAAAGGCCTTCAATTTCCTTACTCTTAAATTTCATCTCCTTTTGCCATTCCAGAATCTACCGGCTTGACAAAAGATGTTAAAGCTTTATTGTGCGATCATCGGCATGACGAAGGACCCCTTCCCGATTGGCATTAACCAGGAGAAGTCGGTTTCGGAACTCAAAACGGCAATCAAGGGGACCAAGTCGAACGAGTTGAAGACTGTCGACGCCAATAACCTGCAGCTTTATCTGGCGAAGAAAGGCGACGGCACATGGTTAACAACAGATGACTGTGCGGTGCTCGCATTGTCCCGAGGAGAGACCCACAGTGACATCGAGATGATGGTCAAAGGAGAGCAGTTGAGGGATACGAAAACGTTGGAGTGGGTGCTGAAAAAGAGCAACATGCCACCACCACTCGCCGCAGAAATCCGTATTGCCGATCCACTTCACGTGCTGGTAGTGGTTCCACAACAAGAGTTTACAAGCCATCATTCAGCAATGCTCACAGAGATCTGCGGTCACACTTTCTAGGCGAATCGCAAGCATTACGCCCATCAAACATGAGTGTAACGAAAGGAGAGGAGCTTCTAGCAGCTTTGAAGATTCAGTTGTTTCTCCATCCGATTCCAGTCGAGCTGCAAAACATTGGTCGTGCTCCTGTGAACTCCTCTCAATGGAGCCATCTTCGTGAGGATCAACAACACAAGCAATACCTGGAAGTCAGCATCATCCACACATCGGCCACGTAACTTTTTAACATCGAAACGAATTCGTATTCAGCATCCGTCTTGCCAATCATGAAGTGACCACCGATAGAACTTTGTACATTGGTTTTACCAACCAGGAAACAGGTTCACATACCACGAGGACGCTCATAACTCAACGATTCTTTACGTCTTTGCCTGGAATTTCAACTATGAGAACGTCGTTGCCTTTCTCCACAGCGACTGCACAAAAAACCTTTTTGTATGTCATACGTAGTGCAGGCATTACTGTTCCTGTATGTGTTGATGAATACACACACACAATTAAAGAAAATATTCTGGTTCTGAATCGCAGGAGAAGCAAGATGCGAAAGCAAATGAAAATCTAAGGCATTGAGTGCACTAGTAACACTTTCTCGTCCACCTTTCTTCGCAAAGCAGTGTAGCCCTGGAATTTAAGCTGTAGTTATAGTATCAGTATGGAGAATACTCAAACTTTTCACTTACAAGTCCAACATTTCTTCCGGAAACTCACGCTCTTCACAACAAGCATACTAGTAACAAATTTAGTGCGCGACACTAACTCTACATGACGGACAACTGCAAGTCATCCCCATGTTTGGTTTAACTCTAAATGCAATGGAATTCTTCGACAACGGCTTTTGCCTTGGAGGTATTTCAATCACAGGGCACGCACTACACACAAAATTGCACTTGAAGAGACTTACTTTGAGTTCGGTTTGACATTTCTCTCGTTTGACTGCATAAATGTTTCTGTCGTGAATGTTGCGTCCTTGGTATGCAACAAAAAACGATACGCTTCGTCTTGGACTAAACTGGCAACAACAGTTCGGATTTGAACAGCCTGCGAAGAGATTGAAGCTACATGAATTGTTGCAACACAGAGAACAAATTGACGAAGTGGATCCAGACGAGGATATATACTTCACTGTAGTAGAACAGAACATTCCCTGCCCGGATTTCTCGTTTTGCTGTTCACAGCGTTAGTGGAAGAAGAACCGATTTGTCGAATATATGTAAGCAAGTTAATGGTCCCTACTAGTGAAGCGTAATACGAGACTTGCAAAAGACGCTGGATATATCCTCTAAACTATGCAGCACGTTGAGCATCGAAGTCAGCATATCTGTCTGTGAGAGAAGCTGCACCACTTTATCCGTCGAAGAGTCCCATCTGAACAGGACCGAGCCCTTCATCACTAGTTTCTCCCCTAACAGTCTGGTAGCTAAAGGCGATGGCCTCCCGCTATCGTCAATCAGGTGTGGGAACGCGTTCCGGAGCGTCTTGTTCGTGATACACACACTCGTCACAGTACTAGCAACCAGCGTGTCGGGTGTAGGCATCTTCATATCCTTGAGCTCCGTGCGGACGTCCTCAAAGCAGAGGGGAAACAACTTCCAGTTCTCCAACGCTGCCTCAACACCGAACTGAGACCCAACCAGTACGTCTGGATCCACCATCTCGTGCAGAAATTCAGATGCTGTTGGTCCGAACGCTCCATGTGAAGCAACGTAGCTGTTGAACTGTCGGAAGTATTCGGAAGCCAAGGCCCACTTGGTTGGGGCGATAGGAATACGCAACGAGTCCTTGGACTTCGATTCCAGGTATTTAATGTCCGACTTGAGCTTAGCGATGGCACTTCTGGTGGCGTTTTGTGCCTTCTTCTTCTTCTCCCGGAATCGCGCCTGGGCGATTCGGATGCTCTCTCGACGTCGGATCTTCTTCTCTAAGGCGTCAGCGACAATGACTTGTTGTAATTCGGCTGGGACATGGCGGTTCGTGGCGATGATCTCGTTGGCAGTCTTGAGGTCTGATGTTATACATGAAGCTCTCTTCCGTCTAGACGATAAGGTCATGCCGATTAGCCCAACGATGGAAGACGGTAGCTCGGGCTCCATTGAGACTTCTCTATTCCCTTCGGTAGGACTCTCGGGTGTGTCCATAGTGTACCCTCGTCGTGTTTGTTGGTAAGGAGCGTGGCGATGACGGGTACGAGGTTGATAAACCTTCTGGTCTTCTTCGTAGTCACACCGTCTCGAACTTCGCTGGACGACATGATCGATGACAGTGTCGCTGAAAGCTTGAGTACTGGGCAGGTCCACGATGTACGAGTTCATTTTAGAATGGATGAACGATCTGCGCAAGAGACTGGAAATTGGAGAATGGATAGGAAGCTTAGCTGTGTCGGCATTACGACCAAAGCTTATTAATAGGGGGCAAAGCTACTAAACAGTTGAAGTAGGTATTACGAACTCACTACTAAACAACTGAAGTAGTAAACGACAAATCTAAGATTTAGCACGAAGTAATATTACACTTGTCCCGTACCCGGGAATATAGTGTGTGAACCAGCGTCGGGCGCGCACTATGTCCCGGGGCCTTGTCCAACGTCGCCTACTGTCCGTGTCTGAGGTCCAGTTTGGAGGTACCTCTCATCTACTACTGCCTCGTCTACCATCCTACTGTCGTGAGAGGACGGATGTCATGCCTAGTCTCAATGCTCTTCTACTCCGGTGAGGTGTCATCCCTACAAGTGCTGGTCCAGACCGCCCAGAAATCTAGTCAGTCGTGTATCTACCAAGTTAAGAACAACCAGAAACAAGAAGAAAGAAGTTTGCATTTTACGTATTCCTTAAGCTCCCCGCCCAGACCTACTCGATAACAGTCCGCAACTACTCGACCCTTAACCGGATATACGACAAGTGGTGGAGAAGCAGGGTAGTTGTCCACTGGAGAAAGGTCTGCTAAGTGAGCGTCGACGAAGGAGTACGCTGCTGCCAAGGACACCCGCCGAAGAAGACTACTCTCAACGGAGAGTGGGAGTTCGCGTCACTGCTAGTTCGACAGGGGTCAACTAGGGAGGTGCTCGGCGACTACACTCAGGACGGGACCAAGGCTTACTCGGAAGTACCTTTGAAGCGAACGGACTAGCTCCGAGGCAAGTCGCTAAGTGAAGACAGCCTCCATCTACATCTACTCTACCCACAGGCGTGTACCGGATCTGGGAGTGGATTACCTGGGCGGGAGTGCTACAAGTCCCTGAACCCAAGTCTACCGAAAGAGAAGTAGAACCTGAGATCGAGATGTCCTCGTTCGGTCCACACGGCGGACTCGACGAAGACAACGGCAGCCCCATGTCCAGCGGAGATAGAAGCGCCGGAGTCCCATCTACAACATGGTTTGGAGCTGGAAGAGAGCAGCCGACAACTACTTCCGTCCCCGTCGACTCGGGAGGAGGCACTGGATGGTCGGCTCCCACTTGGCTGGGTGGAGGGAGTACCCTCCTCGGACGACCTGGGTTGACTACGGCTGGAGGCCTTAGCTCCGTCCAGTCTATCGTTCGTAGAGCCGCCTTAGGTTCTAGCCGACCTCAACCACCCCGACCAAGACTAGTGCGGAGTATCTCCGAACCGCGAACCGGAGGCCCGAGACCCGACGAGAGTAGCTCCCCAGCTACTGGCGAACCTACCATCACGTTGAACCAACCCGAGACTGGATTTGCGGCGATCCCAAGTGCCCTTCCTGGGGCGGCCCTACAGTATGAACCTGGAGTAGACCCCTCTACAGGTCGAACCTGGATGCCACTGGTGCCCACGACTACTATGAATCCTGATCTACTGACAGCTCAACAGCCGGTGCGATCCCGATACTCCTTGGCGATTGACCCTCCACCGCAGCCGTTGGCTACCTCTGTTCCAGCTAGTACTATCCCTACTACCGTGACTCAACCACCTGCAGTTCCTACAAGCTACTCTCTGGATATTGGAGGTAACTTGGGAGTGGCCTCGAACCCGACCGGTATACCCCCTACTGGATGGGGTAGTCAGCTGCCTGTGACCCAACCAAGTGTGAATGCCGGATGGCCTGAGAACCAGCCGTCTACTCTTGCCCCTGTAGTGACACCTGTCGCTAGTATCCCTCAGTCTAACCGGTCTGCTATTGCGAGTTACCAGAATGTCACGATCGGAACTACTCCTGGTGTACCTGGAACTGGGATGACGAGCCCTTTCATCCAGCCCGCTGGATGGTCTACTGTGGCGGGTTTCTCGTACGGGAATCCAACCCCCGTCGTCCAGACGTCTACTACTGTGCAACATCCGATGGCGAATCCGTACCCTCAGATGACTCAAGGAGTTCAAGCTGCTCCTGCGACTACTGGGCTTCCGCCGCCTCACCCCGTCTATCCGAGCCAACAACTGCCTACTACCTACCAGATGCATCCTGTGACCTTGAATCCGTCGACTCAGCGACCTTCGTTGCCGGTACCCCTGACTGCTACCCCAAGTGTTCCGATGACTACGCCGATGGGTCAGTCGTCTGTAGCTGGTACGGGTTACTACCCTAACCAACTACCTCCCGTCTACTCCCAACCGGTGAGTCAGGTGACGAGACCTCAACCCGTCGGAATGCCTTCGAACATCAAGAACGCTATCCGGATGATTCAACCGTTCTACTCTGACAGTGCTTCGGTCGACAAGGCCCGGACATTTTGGAACGACTTCGAGAGAGCTACTCAGGGACTTGACGGTTCGCTCCGTTTGAGTGCCTTCAGGGAGTGTCTGAAGGGTAAGACTGGTGAAGAGTGGTGGACGTACTCGCAGATCAACGACTTCGAGACTCTTCGTACGCGATTCCACAACCAGTTCATCTGTCAGACCCCTCTGCAGATGATCGAGCGACTGAAGAAGACGAAGCGCTCTCGTGGTATGTCTGCTGAAGTGTGGGGTGACTTGATCTCGAGCCTGTGTGACGCTGCACAGTACTTCGACCCGGAGATGAGGTACCAGTACTTTCTGTCTGGACTACGGAACAAGCAGTGGAGGAACACTCTGGACACCTCACTGGTGAACTCGATCCCTCAGGCAGTGGCAGTATTGCTGTACAAGAACCAACACTTGCCCGTGGAAGACGACACTGACTTTGCTGATGAGCCGCCCAAGAAGACAGCCAACGACGACATGATGAAGCAGATGCTCGCTATGATGCAGCAGACTCAGAACTTGCTGGTTCAGCAACAGACTCAAGCGTCACAGACTACCCCTCCAGTAGCCGCCGTCCAGTACCAGTTGGCTCCGAACACGACTCAAGGAGTATACGCTGTACCGTCTCAACCGTCTACTTCAGCCTTACCGGCTACTCCGATGAGAGGTATCCGTCAGGGTCCAGATCTGTATACCCAAGAGGGACACATAGTGTGTGGTCGCTGTCACACCCTAGGGTGTAGTCGTCTGAACTGTCGCCGGAACAACTCAGTCTGTACGAACTGTCAGACAGCGGGTCACATCAACGTCGAGTGCGAGCAACCTCGAATCTACCAGCGTCCTCAACAGTCTAACCAGCCGCCGTCGACTAACTACAACTCGAACACCCGTTCGAACGACCAGTACCGTCGCGGTCCCCGGTCGTGTTTCTTGTGTGGAGGTGATGGCCATGTTGTTGCGAACTGTCCTACGCGTGAGATGCTCAGTCAACTGGCTCAGAAGTCGAACCCTGGGTCGTCGACTGCGAATGCTGGTAGGCAATGATGGGGGCTGGAGGAAGGGAAGGAAGGAGTCGCCCCTTCCTCCTGTCAGCTAGGCGACTTGACGAGAGACTCTGAACGTCGTACATCTACTAAGTGTACGGCCTCGGTGGCCTCTGCGGGAACTGTGAAGAGTGAACTGATGGAAATTGAAGTGAATGAGACTGTGAATGGAATGGTGGGAGAAATGATGATGAAGAGAAGTGTACGGTGACAGCTTATGTGGGAGACCTGATGAAAGACCCCTACTTTGAGCTACACCAGGATGACCGTCCGACTAGAGGGAGTACTGGGAGGTCCGATCCTAGTTATAGGAGATCTCCCCTTCGGAAACCTAAAGTGGTTAAATGTGACTGGACGACTAAAGCGAACGGAACTACGAGAGTGAACGAGAATGAAAATGGAAGTGACCGCCTGGGTTTTGATGACAGTATTTTCGAGCCTAATGTGGATGTGATTGATGAAATGAGCGAGAGTGAGGATGAAGAAACAAACAGTGTCGAAGAAGAAGTAGCTCCTATGGAGGAGCAGCCGGATGAAATAAGTGAGTCGATGAATACCCCTACGAGAATTGAAGAGTCGATGATAACCCCTACGAGAAATGAAGAGTCGATGAAAACCCCTACGAGAATTGAAGAGTCGACGATAACCCCTACGAGAAATGAAGAGCGGACGACAACCCCGACGAGAGATAGTGAGTCGACCACTACCAAAGCCAACCCTGAAGTGGCTTCCGATGAACCAGATGAAGAATTAGATGACGAAGAAGATGTGACGCCTACCACCGACGGGACTGGTGGGGGCAAGGCGAGTACTACAACTGACGCTTTAGAAGTGTCTCCTGATGAGAGCGGGTGTATATTACCGGACAGAACTGCGGATGTGACGTCTACCACCGATGGAACTGGTGGGGGTGAGGCGAGCATCAACGAAGCTACTCAAGAGGAGACGAAGGAACATGAGAGAGTATTTTCAACTGGAGAATTGGATGAGCTGACTGAAGGACTGGACTTGGGCGTGGAGACTGAGAGAGAAGAATATGACAAGGAACTAGAGGAGCGACTCTTTCCTTTAGATGAAGTGGAACTTAAAAAGCGAGTTAAGGAGAATTCGGCGCAACTGGGCGAGATGTCACTCGAGGACTTGAGCACTGTGTTAGGGATTGAGAAAGAAGTGTTGGCACGCACCCGTGAGTCGTCACCGGGTGTACTCTCATCCCCTGAGTACTGGCTGGACTGGTACCGAAAAACCTTGGCCACAACTGGTGCGGCCAAGCGTGCCAACCGGGACTTCAGCGACCTGGGTAAGTCGACGACGAGTAGTCGTACTGAACACAGGGTGGTAGATGAAGACTCCGACGAACGAGACGTTGGGGGTGGAAGGACGGCGTCTACTCCAAAAATAGACGATGGTGGAGTAGCCTATGAGTTACCCCCTACCCCGTCTTCTGAAGAGGAGGTAATCGCAAACGTGGCAGTGGACTTGAATGAAGCTACCTCCTCGAGTGTCGTTAACTCTGTGTCGGTTTCGGCGCGCCGAAGTCGACATCTGGATCCGAAGTGGCGTGCGTTGATCCACCGGACCGTCTACTACTTGGTTAAAGAAGAAGAAAAAGCGAATGCGGTATGTGTAGACTGTGGATCATTGCTCCTACCCGACTACGTCCTGCCAGAGGTCGACTTCGAAGGGACCGACCTCGATGAGAGAGCACTGGCCAAAGTGGCTCCCTACTATCGGGTGATGAGTGGATCGGTGATGAAACGGATCTTGAAGACAGTTGTGAAGAAGTACCATGGTGAGGGTCCACTCATTCGAGCCAAGCTACAAGAGCGTGAAGGGCGCTGCGAGGAGTGCTTGCGGACTGCTCTCCCTAAACGGAAGGTTCGTTCTCCCAAGCGAGTACGGTTTGACGGTACCTCTCTCACCAGTGAAAGTGCCGAAGAGCTCGGACCCAACTGTCCGAGGGAGTGCTCGGACAGCGTGTACGACTACGCGTATGTGGTCGCCGAACCTGCACCCTACAAACCCCCACCTGAGAGAGACCGACCGAAACCTGGACTAGTCGAGACTGAGGAGCCTGACGAAGCGGATGAGGAGAGTGTGGTTCCGGAAGGGAAGAGAGTGATCGGATCCGTCAGCGGAGTGGAAGCCGTCTCGGCTGGGTACGTCGACTGCGTGCCCGTCGAGTTGCTGATCGACTCGGGAGCAGTCGTCAGTTTGATCGATCGGAAGGTACTACGACGTATCGGCCGAGCTGACGCCCCGTTGAGACCCTACTCTGGGAACTTGAACGGTGTATCAGGCCACTCCTTGAAAATTAGTGGTATCGTCGACTTGCCCCTGAGACTTGGGTCAGTGGAAGTGACTCGACCGTTCGTAGTGGTTGAGCGGATGCATGTGGATGTGATACTCGGGACCGACTCACTCAAGATGTTCAGAGCTGTGATTGACCTAGACTCGAACACGGTTACTCTGAAAGACACGAACGAAGTGTTTTCGCTTGGGTCCCCGCGCGTGGAAGAAGTGTACTCCGCCCGCATCAGTTCGACCGTCAGGCTCTGCCCTGGTGGTCAGGCGCTAGTAGCCTCTGAAGTGAGTGGACGAGCCCGTGATGGAGACACCGTGCTCGTTGAGGGAGTACCGGGACTTGATGGTACCGTTCGGGTGGCGCGGACTCTTTGCACTGTGAACCAAGGGAAGTTGCTTGTCGAAGTGTGCAACGCGTCTACGGAAGAGCTTATTATCAAGAAGGGGACGCATCTAGCCGCGGCGACTGTAGTGCCCGACTCTGCATTTATGAGTGAATCGACGTCGAGTCCTTCGACTAACCCATCGGCTACTCCGTCTGAACGGCGATTCTCAACTGAACAAGACTGGGTGCACTCTGTAGTGAGAAGCGCGACTGTGACCGATGAACCGACTCGTCATCCCATGCCGGGACTCGACAAGGTGTTACGAGAGGAGTTCGCGATAGACTTCTCCGGCTCGAAATTGGACCCTGAGCAAAAGGAACTGTTCCGACAGACTCTGGAGTCGTTCGGCGACTTGTTCGTGGAGACTTCTATGAAGCCGGGACGAACCCACTTGCTGGAGTTCGAGATCGATACGGGGGATCATCCACCCATCAAGCAGAGACCGTACCGAGTGTCCAAGGCTGAAGGTGACGTTATGGAGGCTGAAGTACAGCAGTACCTCGACTTAGGGTTAATCCAGCCGTCGGCCAGCCCCTGGGCTAGTCCTGTGCTGATGATCCGGAAACCGGACGGGGGTATTCGATTCTGCATCGACTACCGTCGACTCAATGCGGTGACCGTCAAGGACTGCTACCCGATGCCACTCATCGACGACATCTTGGATGTGCTTGGGAACGCCAAACTATTCTCTACTATGGATATTGCGTCGGGCTACTGGAATGTGCCCATGGCCAGAGGAAGTGTGGGGAAGACGGCGTTCACTTGCAAGTTCGGACTATACGAGTGGTTGGTGATGCCCTTCGGACTGTGTAACGCAGTACCTGCCTTCGAGAGACTTATGGAGAGTGTACTGGTCGACTTGAAGTGGCGTACCTGTCTGGTCTACTTGGATGACTGTGTGGTATTCAGTGAAGACTTCCCTACTCATCTAGTTCGCCTGAGGCAAGTACTCGAACGGTTCAGGACTGCCGGGTTCAAGCTCAAGATGAAGAAGTGCAAGTGGGGTCGAGACCAAGTGGCTTTCTTAGGTCACATCGTCACCCCCTCGGGTATACTTCCCAATCCTGAGAAGGTGAAGGCGGTCATGACGGTCGAACGACCGACCGACCTCCGAGGAGTGCGTGCTTTCTTGGGGTTGACCAGCTACTTCCGTAGGTACATCCCTGGGTATGCTGCCATCTCGGCCCCGATCGAGAGGTTGAAGATGAAGGGTGCATCTTTCATATGGAGCCCCGACTGCGAGTCCGCGTTCGTACAGTTAAAGCGCAAACTGGTCGAGCCACCTATTCTGGTCTACCCTGACTTCAACAAGAGGTTTAAGCTGTTCGTCGACTCCTCCAAGTTGGCTGTAGGAGCTTGTCTTATGCAGGAAGTAGCTGGACGGGATCGGGTAGTAGCTTATGCAAGTAAGCTGCTGGTTGGTTCCGAGAAGAACTGGATCAACAAGCAAGATGGTACTTCAGAGATCGAGTGCTGGGGAATAGTGTGGGCGACTCGCAAGTTTCGGTGCTATCTCGACCGAAGCGAGTTCGACCTCTATACGGATCACAAGGCTCTGTTATGGGTATTCAACGACACCAACCGGACGGGTAATGCCAAGTTGGCTAGGTGGGCGATGGAGTTGTCGCAACTACGCTTCAAGGTGTACCATCGACCAGGCACCTCGATGGGGCATGTAGATGGTCTGTCGAGGTTGCATGCGTCCACTGTCAGTGCGGTTACTATGACTGATCTACTCAACGAAGCGAACGATGGAGAGGTGGAGCCAGTCCAGGTCGGGGAGTCGACGACTCTTCGGAGAGAAAACCCCGCGACAGTTCCAGTTACCGAAGCAGTCGAGACTGGTGTTCGAGTCGAGGTCGGGGAGCACTCTCTGGCCGGAGCGTCGGGTGAACCTACTCTGGTCGAGGGAGTAGATGGCGGGCTGATGGTCGAGGGGAGTGGTCGAATCCAGGTCGGGGAGAGACCGGCTGAGGCGACTACTAGGAGAGTTGGTCGACGAGGACCTACTCCACCCGACGACGACCAACTACTCGTGTCTCCCGTCGACGTGTTTGGACTAGACCAGGCCCGCTTTTTGGAGGAACAGAAGAGAACCCCCTGGATCCTCGCCATGATTGCCTTTCTGGAGAGTGGAGCTTTGGCTCTAGATGCTCAACTTAGGGCCAAGGTGCTGTCGCTCGCCCCCAACTACACTGTGAAGAACGGAGTACTCATGAGGAAAGTACACCTGAAGGCTCGAGCTGGACCAGCTAGTTCGTTGGAAGTACCGGTGATACCCATCCAGTATATCTCGACCGTCCTACATCACTGCCATGCTGACGTCTTCTCCGCCCATGTGGGTGTGACTAAAACAATGGATCGTGTACGCAAACATGCCTACTGGCATGGATGGAAGAAGGATGTGGCTGAGTACGTCCGAGAGTGTACTGTGTGTGGGAGTGGCAAGGGCTACCGACCGTGGAGGAACGGTCTCATGCAGAAGATGCCGATCCAAGAGTTGTCTGGACCCTTCTCACTACTGGTAGTAGATGCCGTCGGCCCACTGGTGACTACCCCTCGAGGGAACAAGTTCATCTTGGTGTTCGCCGACTACTTCACTCGATGGGTAGAGGCTTTTGCGGTCGAACGACTTGACTCGGTGACTTTCGTGGAGACTATGGTGGATGAAGTGATCTCTCGGCATGGAGTACCTGAGAAGCTACTGAGTGACCAGGGGTCGAACTTCATCTCTGAACTCGCTCGTTCGCTGTATGAGACTCTTGGCATCAAGAAGTTATTCGGGGCTGCCTACCACCCCCAAACACAGGGACTGGTAGAACGCTTCAATGGCACACTACTGGGTATGCTGAGGATGTACGTGAGTGAGTCTCAGGATGACTGGGACCGGTACCTACCCCGGGTACTCTTTGCCTACCGGACGTCATACCACGAAGCTCTCGGCGACTCACCCTTCTTTAGTCTGTATGGACGTGATCCAGTACTACCCCTTGATCTAGCCTTCCTGAATACGACTGCTCAGTGGAAGAGCAATGAAGTAGCTGCTTATCGGCGTCGACTATACCTGTCTCTCAGAGACACCCGTCGACTGGTGGAGCGTCAACTACTGAAGGCTCAAGGTCGACACGAGGATCGACTACAGGGTCAGAGGCCCGTCAAGTTCTCTGAAGGAGACGCCGTCTGGGTGTACCAGTACTTCCGAGCAAGACGAGGAGAGAAGACCTCCCGGAAATTGGCGTTCTCGTGGCATGGACCTTACCGAGTGGTCGGAACTGTGGGCGAGAATGCCTATAGGATTGCTATCCCCTCTCACCCCAACCGAGTGGTAACCGTCAACGTGAACCGGCTGAAGGCTTTCCAGGGTCGTTGGAGTCGACCCTACCCTACTGAGATCCCACCTGGTGTTGCTACTAACCCTGGAGTAGATGATGACGGTCCACTGGCTGAAGAAGATCTACCTAGGACTAGCTATGTGGAGCGACTGGTGATCGGTTCTGAGGAGACAGCATTCACTGGTGGAGCACTCCCTGTCGTCGACATACTGGCCCGGAGACGGAAGGCCGGAGAGCTTCAGTATCTGGTTCTACTAGCGACTTACGAGACTACTTGGTGTCCGTCTACTTCTCTGAGACCAACTTTCGATGTGCTGATTACTGCTTTTGAGAACACTCGTCGCAAGGAGCAAGGGCTCCCGGAGTTGCGACGGAGTGCTCGACTCGCCGATGCGAACGCTGCTATCGACGAGGACGAGCTACTTTTCTAGAGGATGGATGGTCGGACTGGCTGTGGGGCTAATGCCCTGCTGACCTTTGTCCCACCGAGTACTCTAAGGAGTACTTCCCCTCTTTTGTTTTGCATATTACATTTCCTGAATATCCTGAGCCGATCGGAGGTTGACTGTCACCTACCCTACGAGACGAAGAGCTGCCTGCCTGAACGATGACTCCGATCGATGAACTTTTACGACTACATATTTTCCTGACCCCGTGACTATCTAGCTTTGTGACTAGCCGGCGATGTGATGAACCGAACCCGATGGATCCTGCGAGAACGGCAAGATGCTGGAGATGACCACTGGAAGTACTTGAATTCGCCTTAGATGAACTGACCCTGATGCCCCTTTGTGAAGACGATGACCTGAGAACGATGACGAGACGCAAGAGAGGTTTACCGTAACCACCCTGCTAGGACGATGACGAGACACGAGAGTTGACTACTGGAAGTGCTATGGGTCCACCTTCGAGGTGTGACCCTACCCACGCGATTGAAGTGGAGTTTGACTATGACGTATGGCTTGATGATTATTGTGACGATGAGGAGTGGAGTATGTTGAAGAGACGTAGACCCGACTGGTTGAAGTGGACTTTGACTAAAACGTGTGACTTGGTGACTACTATGACTACGAGAAGCGACGCAAGTTGAAAAGAAGTAGACCTGATCGATTAAACTGGATATCGACTATGACAAGTGATTTGATGACTACTGCGGTGACTGAAAGTGGAGTATGCTGATATGAAGTTAACTCGACCAACTGGGAAGCAGTACTGAACGTGAAATTACGACGTTAGACTTCGGGAGCTACTCGAAATGGTTAACTAGGTCGATGCTACTTGATACCCGAACGGCCTACTCACTTGGTCCACCGACTAAGACGACGTTGGGGCGGCTACCTCATCAGAGTCGTCCTCCTCTTCTTCTTCCTCCTCGCTGGGCTGATCCGAGTCGTCGTCCGATCCACTGCTGACGGTAGCCGCGATCTCGGCCGTGTAAGAGCCGTCTGGACGCATGATCGAAATCCAACCCGCCGTCTTCATCTCCTTCGGTGTCACTGGAGGTACGAACCTTGGTCGATACGACCCCTGCTTGAGCCGGGTGTCGATGCCGTCTGCCAACTGCTCGATCCTCTTGTTATCCAGTAACTTGGCCCAGACCCCCTTAGTAGTGTCGCCAGACCACCACGCGTGCCAGGGATATGGCTTCTTGACGACGTCCAACCGGACCAAAGCCAATGCCTCGTCGGTCAGCCGTAGGTCTACTTCCTTTTTCGGGTCAAGAGCCTCCGTGTAGACGAGTAACTCTGTGATGTTCCTGAAACCACCTTGGTCGAGCTGGAAGGGCTTCAGTGCGTTCTGGACCCGAGCTGTGTACTCTGGCCGGTCTTGAACGAAGAGCACTCCCAGGTTCTGGATGGTCGGACCGACATAGGACTTAGCCGACGGTGAGTTCCTGTTGGGCTGACCCCCGAACCACATCAGGAGTCGGTCCCCGCCCGCTTTCTCGAAACGCTTGAGGAAGTCGTAGTACCCCCACGTCTCGATGCACAAACTTAGAAACCGAAGGCGCTCAGCGCAAGCGGCTTGTCGGCCTTGCCGTCGGGAATTTCGCTGGTAGTTCACCCTCAACGGCACATTAAGCTGCCAGTCGAAGAAGTGGCTACGATAACCCATCCAGAACCGCCAGTGAGCCGCATGCAGGTTTGGGTAATCCGCCGGGTCGTACCAGACCTTCGAACCGGTCCAGGGGTACGCTAACTCGTACGGCGGCTTGTGCATGTTGGCGGCCTTGCGATAGATTGCCTCGACATCCTGGACGACCTCAACAGCAGTATTGTCGGCGAGTGGATGAGGGTTGAAATCCGTCTCCCCCTGAGCACTTGGACGAGGCTTTCCCAACTCCAGAAGCGCAGTACCCACAGTTGAATTCTTAGGTGACTTGGTCGTCTTGGACGTCGTCAGGTCTACCACCGGAGTAGGTGCAGTGGACGTCGCTGGACTAGACTGGGTCTTCTTTGCCTTTCCTGACTTTTTCGCAGTACCAGTTTGAGGAGTACTACCTGGAGTCGACCGATGCGGAGTGGCCTTGAACTTCTTCCTCGGTGGCTCCGAACTGATCTCTGGTTCAACCAAGTTTTGCGTGTTTGAGAAACGGGAGTGCACGTATGCGTTTGGAGCCTCCTGTTGGAGGGACGGCTTGGGCAGTAAGTTGACGGGAGCTGTGAAGGCTAAGTCGACGTCGGGATCGTCGTCCAAGAGTGCTTCGGCCAGTTGGTCCAGAACGTATAATCCACTTGAGTCACGGTTGACAGAAAGCTTCTCGCGCATCTCACTCCAGAATTTGCGCTGCGCTTGCTTCTCGAGACGCTCGTCCAACTTCGACTCGTGCGTCGACACGAGCGCGGTGATCTGCGCCACGAGGTCGGAGGACAGGCCGGGTTGGTCCGGGGACGACGCAGCCGGAGGAGGATCGGCGGCGGGAGACGGAGCGCGGGAGGAATGACTGCGATCCATGGGTGTGGCGGTGCTCGCTTGTGTGGTCCGCGGTGATTTGGAGAATGAGCTTCTTTACCCAGCGAACGAGAGCGGCGACAGGGAGGGGCCCATCTACGAGGGATCTGGTGTGTCGGGACGAGGCCTGTGTGTTTCTTCTAAAAGTCCTGGAATTCTGCTCGTGAGACTATCGACCGTTGGCCAAGAGAGTGTCTATTTGGGTGGAGTGCGACGTCCCTACGGGTAGGGGCGAATTTCCTTCTAACGGTGCTTCCCACGAGTCGAACTGCTTTCGGCTACGAAGAGGACAGCTCATTCCGCTATCTACCGTCGTCCGCCCAGTCTACTCTCCGGGTAATCCCTATACCCTGCAACCACCTACGACTTTTCCGTCCTGATCAACCGAGTTACTTCTCAACTGCCGGCCCGTCGATTATCCTGCTACTACCTACGGCTACTCTGTTCCGACCGACCGAGTTACTTGCCGACCGTCTGCCTTACGAACTCTCTCTGTGCCGAGCCTACTACTGGAAGACACCTACGTTCCCGTTGAAGATACCCTGCTGACGAAGTTGCCGCGACTACCCTGCCGACGGATCCGTCGTCTACTACGAGGCATGCGGCTACAACTATCCCGTATTCTGCTTCGATACCTCTTACTACTCCCTACTCTGGTGCCTCTACGTCTACTTCAACTTCAAGATCGACTACGACCTCTCGTCCTGCTACTACTTCGTCTACTGCGACTCGTGCTGCTTTTACTCTACTGGACGCCGACTACATCAAATTGACTGACGAAGAGCTCCGCGTGGTCAAGTGCCTCCGGGACATGGAGCGCGACCGCGTTGTGCGAGGACGCACAACGTTAGGTCGGGGAGTTTGTCCCGTACCCGGGAATATAGTGTGTGAACCAGCGTCGGGCGCGCACTATGTCCCGGGGCCTTGTCCAACGTCGCCTACTGTCCGTGTCTGAGGTCCAGTTTGGAGGTATCTCCCATCTACTACTGCCTCGTCTACCATCATACTGTCGTGAGAGGACGGATGTCATGCCTAGTCTCAATGCTCTTCTACCCCGGTGAGGTGTCATCCCTACAAGTGCTGGTCCAGACCGCCCAGAAATCTAGTCAGTCGTGTATCTACCAAGTTAAGAACAACCAGAAACAAGAAGAAAGAAGTTTGCATTTTACGTATTCCTTAAGCTCCCCGCCCAGACCTACTCGCTAACAGTCCGCAACTACTCGACCCTTAACCGGATATACGACACACTGTGCTCCATTATTGACGCTTTGCTTCTCTTCACAAGTTGTTCAAAGCATGGTAAACCGATTTCATTAGCCCATGTCGGTCTCTCCTTGATCTCTCCAAATGCTGAATTGCAATTCGATCGTAGCCCAAAAGAACTCCCAATGATCTATCAAATTGGTCAGCAGTGCCACCACCACGAATACCCAGTGCGATCAGTTCCGATACAACCTTGTAAATGGCGTTTAGGCTTTTTGGAGCGAGGAGACGGTGAGAGCATTAAAAAAAATGCGTGCAAAACGAAGGAGAAGGAATCAATATTTACCAGTCTTAATTCTGTGCGATCGTTGGCTCGGCAAAAAACCCTTTTGCAATAGTCCTTGACGAGGAGAAGTCGCGTGCAGGCCTGTACAGCACTGCAAACTTGGACTCAAACTTCAGCAAGATCATACGAATCTATAATGATTAGAAATTGGTCTTATAGAAGCCTGACAGCTAGACGATTTATCAAAGTCGCCTTTCGGTTTTTGCTGATGCTTCCTGATGGTTCTTTTCGAAGTTGACTTGTTGCTGTCTTGAGATAGAGTAGCACAAGGCCGTTGCTGTTGGTGTCTTCTTCGAGTTGATACTTCTTCGTTTCTCATCGTTGAGTTAGCCGCATCATGTCTGCCATGAGCGAAAATGTTCAACCCTTCCACTGGGATAGTAAAAAAAAACTCCAGATAGCTATGAATTGAAACCCTTTCGTAGGTGCAGATCAAAGATCGCATCATTTCTATTGGTCTAAAACCTGGCTAGGTTTTCGCGTCGTTTCAGTCGAAAACCTGCGGTCTCTAATGGGACTCTGCGCAACGGCGCAACTCCTTCACCACCGCCACATTTAACCAGTCACCCCTGAGCACTATGTGGTTGCATCTTCTTTCTCTGCTAGTGTTAGTCGTTTCTCAGTGTGCGGCCTCCGACGTTGATCCGCTCCGAGTGTCACTAGCGAGACGAAAACCCCTGGCTGCTACTTCGCCCGATTGGATCCAGTCCGAAGCCCAGACATACAATGCACAAGCTCAATCACCAGAATGGACAATGGAGGAGACTAATGCCACACAGGACGCAGCTCAGCCTCCACTACCAAAAGAGAAGCGCGTGACGTTGCAGAATTTTGGCAACGTACAGTACATCGGATCTGTGGGCTTTGGCAACCCGCCGCAGTATTTTGACGTGGTTTTCGACACGGGGTCAAGCGATACATGGATCCCCGGTACTAGCTGCGATAACTGCGGTTCGCATCACCAATTTAATTCACAAAGGTCGACGACGTTCCTGGATACAGAGGAGAAGTTTTACGATGCGGTTAGTATTGTTTTTGGTGTTTTAACTCTTAAGTTCTTAAAAACGTTCTGACTATTGTTGTGCTGATCGCAGTACGGGAGCGGATCTGTGTCGGGCACAGTGGTGGTGGATACGGTGACGATATCGGGCTACACTGTGGATAGTGTTCGCTTCGGGGTGATTGATGACGAAAGTGACAAGCTGCAGGAGTTCTTAGCCGATGGGATCTTTGGCCTGGGCTTTGAGGGGCTTGCCCACATTAGTCGACCGACAGTGTTTGCAGCACTCGCTGGGCAGAATGCCGACCTGGAGAACATGTTCGCCTTCTACCTCACACCGGAGGCTTATCGCACAGGCAGTGAGCTGCACATCGGAGGTTACGACTTGTCGGTTGTCGGACCAAATGCGTCGTTTCATTACACGCCCGTGGTCAAGTTGCCCGAATTCGACTCGTTCATGTATTGGACTATCAAGCTCAACAATTTCTCCATTCGACCGTCGAGTAGTAGCAATATCCGATCAAATGGAGGGAATGGGATGTCAGCCGACACAGACATCATGACGAACTTCTGCGATCCATTCTGCTATGCTATCGTAGACACTGGTACATCATTGATCAGCGTGCCGGCAGGGCAGTTTGATGAAGTTGTGAGTAAGATCACGGGTGGACTCGATTGCGACAGCATTGACTGTTCATCCGTAGATGTCAAGGACTTTCCGGTGCTGCATTTCGGAATGGAGCCGGACAACGTCTTCCTGCTGCAACCGCAGGACTACGTGTTATGCTCCGGTTGGGGTCAGTGCAAACTTCAGTTCCAGTCCACGACGGACGAATGGTGGATCCTCGGTGACGTCTTCATCAAAACGTATTACACCTTGTTCGATGCCGAGCGTATGCGCGTAGGCTTTGCTTGCGGCGGAGACGTATGCCAAGGCGGACGTGGTGACATCTACGGTGACAATGGCGAGGGTGGCGCGTTCACAGCGTGGGAGAACGCCTTCCTTCTGGGCTCGTGCTTTGCTGCTGCATGTATGTTCCTTTTCGTGTTCCTGTTGAACCAGCAGGACGAGGAGCCGTATCTGAACCAGGACGAGGGCTTTCTAGGGGGACTAATTGACCGGCGCAATTCGCCTCAAGGCTTCCAAACTCACGACCCGAAACGGCCGCTACTCTACGACGACGACGAGTCACAGCACGCGTACGCCACGTCGTCTACGTCGACATCACAGGCTTCAAGTTACGCTGAAGCGCGAAGGAGCTTCGCAGCGCTGCCATCGCCTCCAGGCTCTACCGACGGACACATGAGCGATGGCTCTTGTGTTGAAGTTTGAAAACGTTATTTAACCGCCATTTCAGTTATGAAGTGATGGAACACAGTTCAACCTTTTAGGGCGTTTGTAACTCCGAAATTGAAAGGACCTCTATCTTTAGAAGTCGCCGTATTGATTGATAGAGTGAAAAAGATCCAGCAGTCATATCGATTAGCAATGGCCAAGTTGAAAGCATTAAGGCAAGGCCTTCCTCTCTACTAAGAGTCAATACCGGTAATGGCCCTCTTCATTGGCCCTGCATGTATTCAATCTGAGTCAGAGCATCCTCACGGTCCGCATCAACCGAGACGGCAGGAGCTGCCGGCCGTCATACAAGTCACATCTGTCTCTCCCTGTATAGTGAGTGCCAGTCACTTTTCATGTTTCAGCTAGAACCCCTACCCCTCAACCGAGCCCAGCGTTCCCTCGCTTCCAAACGACGACTTGGCCCCAGCAAGGAGAAGGCGGCGGCTCGAGATCTCGCGAGGCTTACGGCATTCGATTGAAGACAAGCAGCGGCCTCTTACAGACACGAAAAGGGGGAGTCAAAGCACTTGGGAAAAAGATGCGCGTTCCGTCGAGTCTGTTGCTCCCGTTTGTGGTGGCGGCCGTGCAAGTGCAGACGGCTGAAGCGGCCAACGGATCGCTGCCCACTTGGCTGGCCTACGTGACGGGCGGCCTATTGGTCATTATTATCGTGTACTACTGCTGCCGACGCGCGCGCTTCGACGAGAACCTGCAACAGCCGCTGCTGGGCGGCCAGTACACGGAAGACGGACAGCCCATGACCCGTCAGGACGTACAGGAATCGAACGATGAAGTGTCTACTCAGTGGCAGTGCGAGGTCTGTGACTTCCATAACAAAAGCTCAGCCAAGAGCTGTGTACTTTGTGGCACAGAACGAGGTTTCAGTTTAGGGTTGAATTCCCCTGCTCGACCTGTGGGAACTGGTCCTGTGGCGGTGGACACGGACATTCCGAGGGAGAAGAGCTTTAACCGTACGAGGTCCTTTGCTATTCGACGTCTGAATATGCTCAACTCTCGCCAAAGAGGAGCGAGGAACAGACAGGATTGGGTGCGCAAGGTCGGCATCGACGGCAAGCGCTACTGGGCCAAACGAGAACTGCCTTTCCCACTGGGAAATGCCAAGCCGAAGGAAAAGAATGAGGCAGGAGAAGACGGAAACGACAAGATCCGCATCGACATTCCAGCTACGGACGCAGACATGTTGTCGCCGAAGGGCGCTGGATCGACTACGGCCGCTTCGACGACCTCCACTGCTTCTACGACCGACCCGGACAAGGAACTCGTGCACCAACCGTCTCTGGCTTTTGTCTCGCAACTGGCGCAGACTCCTAGACACCCTGAAGGTCGAATGACCTTTAAGGAATACCGTGAAGTCGACGCCCGTGTGGCGTCCCGTGGTTATGAGATTTCGGAGCAGGACCTGGAGATTCTGGAACAGGTGGCTGCTCTACCGTTCAAGGACAAGTACGCGTGGTTCCTGGAGCAGACGTCGGCACTCATTAAGCCCTGGGAGGATGGACACTTGAAGATGCGCGTGCATCGTGAAAACATTTTGGTCGAGTCCATGGAACAGCTTCTCGGTGTGCAGATGGAGCACATTCACATGCCGCTTCGTATTGAGTTCATTGGTGAAGTGGCTATTGATGCAGGTGGCTTGGAACGTGAGTGGTTCTCGCTTGTTACGGAACGTCTTTTCGATGAGACTATTGGTCTCTTCATGTGTGCGCACGTGGACTCTTTGGCTTACGTTATTAACCCGAACTCTGTGGAAGCCTCGGCCGATCATCTGTTGTACTTCCGTGGTGCGGGTCGATTACTGGGTCGTGCTCTGTTGGAGGGCCAGTTGATGAAGGCTCATTTGGCGCTGCCAGTGCTGAAGCACCTGCTTGGTGTCCCAATTTCGTTCAGTGACTTGGAGTTTTTTGATCAGGAGGTGTATAACTCGCTCAAGTGGATGAAGGAAAACGATGGCGTGGATGCGCTAGGACTGGACTTTACGGTTACGAACCGCAAATTGAATGGAGAAGTGGAAACGATTGAGCTGAAGGAAGGCGGAAAGGATATTGAGCTGACGGATGAAAACAAGCAGGAGTACATTTACTTGCGTCTCCGCTACATCATGCTGGACTCGTACGCTGAGCAACTACAACACCTCATGGCTGGCGTTTTCGAGGTGATCCCTCAGGAGCTCATTCTTGTGTTTGACTACCAGGAGCTGGAGCTGGTGCTGTGTGGTGTGCCGTCGATTGACGTGGACGACTGGAAGGCTCATACGCAGGTATCGGACGAGCTTCCTGAGGAGCTGTTAACGTGGTTCTGGGAGATCGTGGAAGCGTTCTCCGATGAAGAACGAGCGCGTCTGCTGCAGTTCACTACAGGTTCTTCGCGCGTCCCCGTGCAGGGTTTCAAGGCCCTCACGAGTTACGACGGTCGTATCTGTCACTTCACGCTGAAGGCCGTGCCCTTCCCGGACAACGCCTACCCACGCGCTCACACTTGCTTCAACCGTATCGATCTGCCGCTGTACAAGTCGAAGAAGGAGCTGGAGGACGTGCTGTCGCTGGTGATAAATATGGAAGTCACGGGGTTCACGGACGAGTAAAATGGTATTTTGTACAGTTGAAGGCTTTCGTGTCGCGGCTGCACCATCCCTCACGTCACATCGCACTACACGCGTGTCGTGTCCGACGTTTCAGACAGCCTGAGCAAGGTAAGGCAACAGGGTGGAGGCGTCGAATGGGAGACGCGTTGGTTGGTGATGCCACGCAGTTGGATGAGACGCAACACGCGGTGGAGACCTAGGGAAAACAAAGCAGGAAAAACAAAAACAAAAAACTTTTAACGCTTTACTCCATAGTCCTCGTTGAAAGATGGTATATATTTTCACTCACTCTCCACCAGTCCCATTCAAAATGAGCTAGCGTGGCTCCTTTCTCTGCTTTCGCGCTTGTCGCTCTCGGTAGCTCTTCTTTGACCACGAAAGACACAGGGCTGAAGTCTTTCATCGGTATAGGCAACTGTCACTACAGATCCATATCCTCCACAACAGTAGACGAGGGCTGCCGGTCGCCTTCCGTAAACTGGAGCTTGGTCGGATCAGCTCCTGCAGCTGCAGCAGCCTGTTGCTGCATTGCGACCGCCGCCACAGCCTCGGGCGTGCCTACGTTTATGACGACCCATACTGGGTCACCGAAGAATCCGCTAGAGCAGTGCAGCCTCCAGCTACCTGCGTACGAACCGGGCTCCGCTGGCGTGCACAGCGATGCATGTATGTCTATCCGCTGTCCTGCTGGTGCCGCTACCGCAATTTGTTCAGGCCCCTGGAAGCTCGAACCGTGCGCAAACAGTAGACGCGTGCCTTCCGGCCAAGGCTCACTGCCTGTATTAACAAAACTCCATTGCTATACATCCAAAAACAGAGATATTAGCATCCAAATACCAATGTGTAGTCGCCGCCCATCATTTTATACCATGTTCACGGGAGCCTCGGGGGCGAAGAGCGTGTTCGCTGAAGCTGACAAGTCACTGATGAATTGCGCCTCGAACGACGCAGAGTTGGGCTGCTGGTGCTGCTGTCTATTGGCTACATCTCCTTCATCCTCCATGTCCATGTCATTGCCCATATCCATCCCCTCCATAGGGTTGACACTGGCTCCGTTTGTCGCTTCCATCGTAGCCAAATAGTTATTAGCCGCCGTCTCTACGTTCCAGTTGCACGACTCGAGGAAGAACGTGGCTGTCTGCACATCCAGCTGCAGTAGATGAGCGAATTGGTCCACCAGCTCGTCGTGGTCGCTGGTGGTGATGCTTTGGAACATCTGCAGTAGGTCGTCGGCCATAATTAAAAGTCTCCTAGATGGAGAGAATAACAGACACTTTAGATGATTTCAGAGCTTCTAGACGACATTTCAGAGAAAAAAAATGACACATACGAGTGCAAAAGAGAGTGGAAACACAGGAAATTGTCGTACTGGACGACCGCAGGCGCTGGAAGTCACTGGAAATGCCCTAGAGAAGCAGGTGCCGAGCGCGCTTGGAGTCGCCAAATAACGGAGTGCATAACTTCAAAAAACAAATAAATTAAACCGGTATACTGGTGATAAACCGAGTAAAAAGATCTTGCGTGTCAAAGAAGATTAAGCGCCCCAGACAAAGTGGACTCCAAGCAACGCTCTTAAGTGTGAATATTACAACAGCAATCGGTATAGTGTTGCCATAGATGACAAGCTAGCTAGTCTGATGATCCCATTAAGCGACCGTCAAAATGCATCAACACTGTATAACCGATATTCTACCGGTTAAATGGAATCTTTTGGGTGATGCGTGCGCGTATCTTTGCCGTTACCCTTGAAGATCGACGTGGCAAATGAAAGGCCAAGTACGTGCCAGCGCAATGCCTTTGCATTGTGTCATAACTCAAGTAGCTGGATCCTCCTAAAGTCCTCGTTCCTATCCCTCTTCTTCTCTCCAATGCTTCGCTCTATCAACGTTGTCCGCAGTCAATTGCTTAAAGCTTCGACCTCACGAAGCTTTGCTGCTACTGCCACTGGTACGCCCATTATCAACTCGCACAATGAATGGGACCCACTGGAAGAAGTGATTGTGGGTCGAGTGGAGGGCGCTACGATCCCCGAATGGCACGTGGCTGGCAAGGCTGTGTGGCCCAACAAACACTGGGATATGTACAAGACCAAGGCTGGTCAACCCTTCCCCAAGGACCTGATGGAAGGCGCTGCCAAGGAACTTGACTACCTTGCACAAGTGCTGGAAGGGGAAGGAGTGATTGTCCGTCGCCCCGAAGCAGGCAAGAACGAGTTCAATCAACCAGTGGAGACACCTGACTTTACCAGTCGCTCGCAGCTGTACGCGGCCATGCCACGTGACGTGCTCATTGTCTTTGGCAATGAGATCATTGAAGCTCCCATGGCCTGGCGTTCGCGATACTTTGAGTTCCGTCCGTACCGCAAACTCATTAAGGAGTATTTCCAAAAGGGAGGCAAGTGGACGGCTGCACCTAAGCCTCAGATGAGTGACGAGCTCTACAATGACGACTGGAAAGCTGAAAGTGGCGTATTCAACTCCGTTGTCACTGAGTTTGAACCGACTTTCGATGCTGCCGAATTCACAAGGATGGGTCGAGATATCTTCACGCAGCAGAGTCAAGTGACCAACCAGTTCGGTATCGAGTGGGTGCGCCGTCACCTTGGTGACGACTACCGGGTGCATGTGCTGGACTTTCAGGACCGCAACGCCATGCACATTGACGGCACGTTTGTCCCGTTGATGCCCGGTAAGCTACTAGCGAATCCCTTCCGTCCGTGCATCACCGGAAGACCCGTCAAGACGTACTCGTACAAGAACAAGGAGTACCAGTACTGTTTGCCAGAAATGTTCAAGGGCTGGGAAGTGTTCGTTGCGCCCGAGCCGGAGCTGTCCAAGGACCACCCACTGTTCTTCACGAGTCCGTGGACTGCGACGTGCAATGTCCTGGTAGTGCGTCCAGGTACTGTCGTCGTGGAGGCGCATGAGAAAAAGGCCCAACAGTGCTTCAAAGACTGGGGCTTCGAGGTGATCCCGGTGCCATTCCGCAACTTCATGCCTTTCGGTGGCTCCTTCCACTGCGCCACGTGTGACGTGCGCCGCACCGGCACGCTACAGTCCTACTTTGACTAGGGCAACTATCAAGCTTTGAACGGGAAGTGTAGAGGGAGGATGACTTCAATTACCGCGTTTCGATGCCCGACTGAAATACATGTAGAGCTTGCACAGCATTTGAATTGGATTTGTTATGTGAAAACATTTTCGAAAACATACTTCAGAAATTTGATGAGAGAGGAACGTAGGACAGAAGAGAACGTGTGTTGGTGAGTGCATAATGAGGAGATACTTAGCTTTAGGAATGACCAGAATACTGGTGGTGGTGTATTGAAGAAAGAAGAGAAGTGCTTGCAAAAGCAGATGCAAAAGGAGAAGTGAGGACTTGGAAGGCCAGGAGCTGGAGGGTGTATCTCCAACCACATACAAAGCGAATTCATGTATTTGTGTTATGTTTCCGAACTTCCAGTTATCAAGATATAGCGTACTACTACCGTATAGAAGTACTTTTGACCTGTTCTTCTTCCGCTAGAATCAACTTGTCCTGCGCTGTAGCGAACTGGGCGACTTTTTATCAGTATGTGTCCAACAGCGCATAGTCGCCATTCTCAACGTTGGGCGTGACGTGACTTGCACTGCGTTTGATCACAGCAACGATAACAAAAGCTGTCATGGTAACCCCCAGGAAGGCGACACTGATCCAGTCCACTGCATTTGCCGTCTTCGACTCAGACCCCAGCAAGCGTGCGGTAGCCACGAGTTCATTCGTGTTGTCCTCAGCAGCAAGTAATTCTTCTGAATCTGAAGCGCATGAAAGCATCAGCTTGTTGACGCCCTTAGCGTTGACAATCTTCGCGATCGACTTGAACTTGGCGACCCGGGCCTCATTTGCGGCTGCAGCCGACGGTGAGTTTCCACACTCAACTTCACCCACGAGTTTGTCAGTTGAAAGAGCGAATGCATTCGGTAGTGTAGACATCTCATGGATCCCGAGATCGAACCACGTCCATAATGCCGTTTTCCACGCCGTTACGGACGACTGAAGAGCAACATCCGGGTTGGAGAAGATATCCACCCCGATCGCTTTAGCACACTCATAGTAGTTGAAGTTCCAGCGCAAGTAAAGAGGACCGCGGCCGTAGTAGTTGCCGCCCGGTGCGCACCCAACCTCTGGTGATCGTTGGCAGTATTTTTCAGGACTGTATTGGCTGCCATCCCTTTCAGCAGGGTACATCAAATCCTCAGTCGTGTACGCAACGTGTGCCAAGAAGTACGCGACTTCCAGTACATTGATAGCAGCATTCGGAGACTGACCGAACTCAGTGTATGACTGTGCAGCTTCGAGAAGGCCGTCGTACGTTAGTACGGTACCTTCGGTATCTGGGAAAACCCGGTCGAAAATACGGCGCGTGGGAATGGTATCAAGTGACGCTGCCCCGTTCGAGAGAGCTACAGTGCTGACGTCTGCCGCCAGCTCGGCTTGTTCGGCTTCTTGTTCTTGAACGAATTGCTCCTCCGAAGTGTCTTCTGCGAGTAGCAGTGCGGAGCATCGTCCACCGTTGTAGGCCGAATTTGGGTTGGAATCACACCACGGTGAGCCCACACCGCAGTATCCGTATTGACTGCAGCACTGCGAGCCTGGACAGTATGCACCACCATTTTTGGCACCACAATCACCCCCGGCGGGGGCCACGAGTGTCCATTTAGTGGTACTTGTTGAGCATTTCCCTCCGTTAAAACCCGAGTTGGGGTTCGCGTCGCACCAGGGCGAGCCAACACCGCAGTAGCCATATTGACTGCAGCACTGTGTTCCTGGGCAGTAAGCATTTCCGTTCGCCGACCCACATGAACCACCACTTGGGGCTGTTTTACAGGTCGTCACGGTGGTAAAACCTCGTTGGGATCATATACGGTACAGATCTGTTTTTGGTACATACCTCGTTTTTGCAGGATCAGCAATGAGATCTGGAAATGGACGGTTAGAAGAAGCATAGATCAGTGGCGTACATGCAGACAAAGGCTCACTTGGCATTATGGAGGCTCTCCCAGACACACCAGAGACCTCACGTAGCGTCATACCAGGTCGTCCTCGAGGCCAAGTTCGTCAGGAGACCACGACGTGCTTTTTCCGCGGCTACAAGTACACGCGTGCTTGGGCGTCCTCACGAAAAATCGCGTACCGGTGCAGCCATTGGCGCCAAGGCTGCTCTGGCACCATGGCGTTCTTCACCAGCACAATGGGCTACACAGTTGGACGGCCCCACACCTGTCGTAATGTAGATGCTTCGGTCGCTAGCCTGACGGACGTGACGGGTGCCATGAAGGACAGAGTAGATGTATTGGCTATTGAACAAGTCGCTGTTCCAGCGCGGGTGATTTGGGATGGTGTGAGGGACGAGTTCTACGGTGCTAACAACGAGCACGTCGTGCGTGGGCTATCCGAGCCCCAAGTCCTTCGACGTGTGTACCAAGCAAGAAACCGACACTTCAGCGGGGAAATACATGGTGCGGTCGAAATTCCCCCGCTTTCCACAGCACTGAATGAATCAGTGTCATTCTTCCAGTTCCATCATGTCACGGCGAACCGAGAAAATCTCAATCGACCTACACGACTAATCGGTTGGGCGCACCCTTCGCTAATTAACCTACTGCGCTACCACGGGACGACTATTTTTATCGACGGTACATTCCGTTGTGTTCCGCGCAGCTACAAGCAGTGTGTGATTATCATGGTTCACGACCGTGCTTCAGGGCTATACGTACCGGTGTACTATGTATTGAGCACCTCGCGAAGCGGGGATTCGTTTTGGGACATCATGCACTTCATTGTGCAAGGTACAGACCAGCAGCTCGAGCCTGCAGAAGTCGTGTGCGACTTCGAGAGTGCTTTGATCCAGGCCGTACAGACACAGTTCCCGAACGCAATCATAATCGGCTGCCTATTTCACCTGAAGCAGGCCATTAGACGCGCTATGAAGCGGTTCGCTATCCCTGCGGAAGAGTGTGCTATTGCAATGAGCCGTGGGGTTTTTGACATGCTGACCGTCGTCAGCCCCAGTCTCATTGAGCGCTGCATTAAGTGGGTAAAGCATGAGATTCGTAAGCGTTGCACCGAGTCTGGCACATCGTACTCTAAAGCGAAGTGGAGAGGGTTCTGGGGCTATTTCCAGCGGACGTGGGTGGACCATTACGACGTGAGTGTGTGGAACGTGGCTGGCCTGAACAATGAACTTGTTGCTCGCACGAATAATCCTCTGGAAAGGTTTAACCGGGAGCTAAATAACCGCTTTCTGAAGCCTCGCCCTAGCATGGCAACTTTTGTAGGCGTGATTAAGTCTCTCTCGGCAGAGTATGTTCAGCGCCTCACTGACATTCCTCGTGGACGCGCTCGCCGCCCACCTCGTGAGCTGATCCAGCTGCCCGTACCCGTTGAACTGCCCGAAGACATCTCCGACGAGTCAGAAGATGAAGAGCCGGCCGCTGAAGAACAGTCGTCCGGGTGCTCATCGGACGAGGAGGCCGTGGATATGGCGATATGATAGCAAGAGCAAAGTGTTGAGCAATAAGCACGTAGCTTGGTGATGTCATTTTAATCGGGAGAGACGAATAAACCATTTACCTCTTTGGCATGTTCCTGTCCAGCTATCAGATCACTATCAAAGTAGATGGGCCAGATCCTTTATCAGATCTGTACCGTATATGATCCCAACGCGAGGTTATCGTCACGGTTGGGCTTGGGGCTGATGTGGGGGACGGGCCCGCTGTTGTTGGAGTTGGAGGTGATTGAGGGGAGCCACCACCAATTGCTGGGAAGCAGTTCTCTACAGAACGAGTTAGCCGTTGTTTCATGGGTAATAGTAGGAGTGGAACGTACTGAAGACCTCGTAGCCTGGGTTGTGTGTCGCGACCCAGATGAATTGCACCACACATGTAGCTCTCGTGCACTTGGTCATGTCGACTGGGATATTCCAGGATGGAAATTGAGCTGTTGACAGCACATGAAGGTTTATAAGGATGACTTCATGATTGAATACAGCTTCACATCCCCTTACTCAGACAATCTCTCGACACCATCGTGCGAACATCGTCTACCCAGACCTCACACGGACCCTGCATCACTTCGTGGGTAAGAGATTTACAGTTAAAATAATAGTAATTAGAGCCAAACCTTATGAGGTACAACTCCCGAGCCCGCGTAATTCCCGAACTGGAAAGACCCCGAGATGGACCGAGCGGTGCCTGTGGCACTTGTCATGCCGCACTTCTTGTTGGCATTGGCGGCAATGACTGCAATATTGGTATTTGGCCCGTCGCGGTCGACAATGAACCGAAGATTCGGGTACACATCTAGTGGGTTTTGCAGCCTCTCTGCATCGGTGGATTGGTAGAACGACGCAGGGGCGTTCTTGTCGTAGAAAGGATTGACTACCCATGTTAACCAGGGTTCACGATGAAGCCATGACCCGTCACTACTTTCGGCGTCAACAAGCACGTCAGCAACGCAAATATGTGGTGCTTCATCGTGTTGTAGCTCAAAGTGTTCGGTAGCTTACCAATTGAAGACTGAGCTCTCCAAACCCAACGCCTTGTTGAACACGGGCTTAACTTCAAGTGAGATCTTCGGCTGACTCAGCGGCTGAGTGGTCGCTTTCGTTAACCGAAGCTTAGTCCGGGTAGAGGCTCTGTAATTTACAGACTGTAAACCATGACCCGATCTTCTACATATCTCCTTGTTGTGCGGCTCAGGATTGGTGCAAGTGGTCGCACTTCTCTTGATAGTTTTTCTAACAAAGGGATCCGAATGCGAGGGAAGCTGGCGCTTAGACCCCTTGTTTTGTATTGTACAAATATTGGGCAACACACAGTACAACCAAGATTTGATTGGATAAAACTACGCAAGTCGTTACAATGGGTACATATGTACAAGTAGAAGCTACTCGCGAAGCTCAGGGTGTCCTCCAGTCCTTTTATCAGAGCGCATCTGGAGAAGAATGCTGGTTACAGAATGTTGACGGCCATACGCAGCGTACACTTTGTCAATCGCCACATCGCTAGTAAAACCTGCTCGTACCAGGTATACGACGACATCCCAGAAAGTTTTCCTCCGTGAATACGCGAACTTATTCACTCCACGCTCAGTTGCGGTGAAGAGTTTTGCCGCTTTTGCCCCGTTACGCCCAAACTCAAACTCGTGCCAAAGTTCATAAAGGTCTTTTGGGCGCTTAGAAAGAGTTACAGTCCTTGGTCGAACTGTTTCATCTTGAAGCTCTGTAGGTCTCTGGATAGGTTGAATAGCAATGCGACGGAGTACGGATAATATTTTCTGCTGACCACGTTGCATTTCGGCCCGAAGCCGAAGCGTCTCATTCATAACTTCCGACACTTGACGTTGGACACTAAATAACTGTGAATGAACTACTGCAAACTTTTTGCGAGATGTATCCATGCCACCGAGAGTGTGTTCGAGTGCCTCGCCGGTGTTCTCCTCTTGGAGTTCAACGAGTTTAAGTCGAGACCCGTCACCAGAAACGTGAATAGGTACACGTGCTACCGGATTAGTAGCCGTGTTGCCCCTTCCTTGACGTACGCGTGGACAATACACTCTTTCAGCTCCTTTGGTATCAAATCGTGCTCAAAGCTTGCCCATAGCAACGGCAAGGCCAGCACTCTTGCCACGTTATCACCCATCCTTTGCACGATAATACTAGCGATACGGTCCACTAAGAGCGTGTCCGTGACGCACGCCACCCCTTTTTTCAGAACATAGAGGCACGGTCCCAATGGTTCAGTTAGTGTAGAAGCAGCGACTGCATCTGGATAGGGCTGCGTGTTATCGATGTAAACGTCCACAATACTCTTTCGAGTACGCCATCGTCCCCGTCGGTTAATGTAGTCCTTTGGCACCCACTGCGCTTCCATACGTCGCTGCACCTTTGCGCAGACTGTGCGTACCCAAGTTTCCTGGTTTTAGCTTATGAAAATCACGACTGTCGAACACTTCCTGTAAAAATCGGCGTACCACTCGATCCCCATCTTGTGCATTGCAAATAAATACTCCGATGTGCTCTCCTTCCCTGGTGCTTCCAAGTAAACGGCGATATTCAACAAAACGCAAACTCGAGGGTCCAAACTACCGAGTAGAATCTGTTCCGGGGCGTCTCGCTTTTCTGATATATTCTTGGACCAACGAAGCTGGCACGTGAGAGTGCCTGGGTACTGCACGTTTGGAACAAAGCTGTCAAACTTCAATTTCATCATATCGTCGATCCTCGTGATAAGATGCCATTGGAGAGTAAGCACACCACCTACCAAGTACTTCAGCCATCCTTTTGTGGTAGATGCGCGTACAAGTCCTAAGAGTTCGAGGAACTCAGCGTACTCGATTGGGCGTCTGGCAGCAGATTGGACTCCTTCACGTCTGATCTCAAAACGCTTGACAGATTTGATGACCTTATTCACTGGGTGAGATCGTGTAGGATTTCCTTTTTTTTCAAATAGGGTCCCATAGAGCGAGGCATGAAGGCCGATATTGCCTTCTTTGCATATTCGAGGGTTGATGATCTGGCGTTAATAGGCTTGGCGTCTTCGCAGGGATCCGGCTCCCTGAATGCTTGAAAATTCATCCACCTAAATACATCTTCGGGAGAGATCTTGAGCAGGGTCTCGCTGCTAAATGAAGCATCGCTAGGGAAGCTCCGGTCATCGGTGAACGACAAGATGGCGTGGTATCGCTTTGGGTGCATGCTGAGAGCTGGGAGCTCCTGCTGAGAGCTGGGAGTTCCTTTGGGTTTCTGCGCTCTCTTGATAAGCACGGTATCTTTCTACAACTGATACAGAATGTTACACTGGGATTCAGTATGAATTTCAAGCAAATAAATACTAAACTACGTGCTACCATTAGGGGGTTTCAAAATTGGCAAACCGTCCTTTTGAAATCGAACGCTATTTGACGAGATACCGCGGTCCAAAATCGTACGAGGTATTTGCCTAAATCAACACTGTATTCCCTCCAAACCCACCCCATTCCCTCGTGCGTTCAGTTCAGCCGCGAACTTTCCTTCATGGCAGCCAAGGGAGTGAAGAATCCTGCTAAAGCGGGCGAGGAGGCGCAAAACCTGCATCTGCGGCCTGAAGATCTGTATGTCATAGTCTCGTGGCTCGAGCACACCCCAACTTTTGGGAAATGCTTTGGTACGACAGGCAAACCGTCTGTAGGAAAACAGTCTACGAAGGCGGATGGGCTATGGCAGCTGCACTAGGAAAGAGCAGCAAGGGGAAATTTGATTTGAAGCCACTCCAGATGAGAAGCCGTTTCGCGACGTACAAGACTCGATACACGCGTGCTAAACCCAACGAAGAAACCACTGGCGCAGGTGGGACAGATGAGGACGAAGCCAATGGGATTTATACGCTCCAGCAAAAGCTTAATTCGATGTGTCCTTGGTACGACAAAATGGATGGTCAATTTGGCAATAAATCTAATATCGCGCCGCTAGGCTGGTTTGATTCGACCCAAGATGACGAAGAGGCAGCTATACCATCGACAGATGCTGCTCAAAGGATTTCGAGTGGCACCGTTGCCGGAGTGACCACAGATACCCGCACACCATCCGGAGGCGATAATACCCACGGTCTCACGTCACGTTCACGAAGCTTGAGCTTCAGTCTCAGCGATGATTCGGATACGGAGGTACGGTCACCCCTCTCGATATTCCGCTGGCGCAAACAACGCCTGGCAGCTTATCAGTGACGTCACAGGACGTACATGAGAAGCATTGTGAAAATTCAGCATGCAGCTCAACTCGGAGCAACCTCAACACGCGCAAACGAGCAGAAAATGGAACGAATCTAGTGGCAACACTAGCGGAGAGTCAGCTTTTAAAGAAGCATCGTCTCGCACTTAGCCCAGCCACCCTAAATTCGTCTCCAACTGGCGCTCACGGCAGTGGCAACAGAATTGCAACAGCAATGAGGGTGGCAGCGGAGTCCAAGGCAAGAGGTATGGTTTCTTTCTGCTGGAGTCCAGTGAGCGAGTTGCTGACCAACTAGTTTGCGTTTGTTTAGTTGAAAAGCGACGTCTCAAGTTTGAAGTGGAGAAGTGGTCTAGTGAGGCGCTGAGAGCGTCAGGTACTATATACTTGTTCGGGTGGCTTTTACTGATAATTAACCTTACCTGTACTGCAGAGCAACGATCCCTGTAATAGGAGTGCCTGTTTTTTGAAAAGACCAAGTGGGAGAAGGAGCGAGAAGATCGAGAACTGGAACGAAAGCAAGAGCACCGATTCCAGGTCTTGAGCTCGCTAATTGAAAAGGGTCTCAGTGCTAAAGAAAGTGAAGAGTTCCTGAAGTTGTTGTGAAAGAACAACACCACCACAGCCACATTCCGTGCCAAGTCAGTCAGCAGATAACAACTTCGTGTTTGAGCCTTTAAAACTGTCAAAAAAGTTTGAACTTTGTGGTCAGTGTTTAAATGGCATCTTGGATCGTGCTTAGCATTCGACTCTTCCGGCCGCTCTGCAGCAAAGTCGCCGCGCTACCGACGCCAACGGGTCCCGTTGCGGTGGTCGCTGCCTAGCCCAGACCTGCATGTCTCGTCCTCACTCGTTCTCAACACAAGCTCCTGTGTGGGGGATCAATCACGCATCCGAATGAGACCGTCCTCTGCAATCTGCAGTAGATGGGCTCTTCCTGCAGTGCCTGGTTGAGCTGCGCCCTAAACTTCTTCTAGGCAGAGTGCGACGAGAACTTGAGCAATAATCACGGAGAGTTGGTACGAAATAGTCCACGGTGACGCGGGCCGACAGCGTGAACGTCAAGGCTTAGACGATAAAACTTCGCACAGTTGCGTCATACATGGTGCGCGACTGGAAAGAGAGCACACATCGGATGAAGACGATGGACCAATAGACGGTGTGGACCGCGATCGACAACGCGTCGTTGCGGAGTATTTCGCGTCGAGTCTGCATCGCAGTCCCGATCGAAGTCGTTTAAGACCAACACGGTGACGCCTGACACGTACAATTAAATCATCCGCATGTAGAACAGCATCCGGTTGCCTCGGATAAAGACGACACAACACAACAAGACCCACCAACACAGTATAGCATCGATCTGGCATGTATTAACGGTCTCCAAAGTTGTCTAGTTGCTGATGATCTCACACGATGTGGCCATCCACATATTTCCGTTACAAAACAGTCTCTGTTGACTTTCTTGTCATCAGCCGCTGAATGGACGAATTCCAGTTCATCAGGTGGGATTATCTCCAAAGCAGACCGCGCTACGTCTTGTTTGCCTCAACAAACGTTGCCGCGTCATAAGCGTAAAAGGCTTGATGATTTCACGGATTGAACCATGCTCTTCACGGTCAGCAACACTGAAGTCGTTGTTAGGCAGATTACGCTCCAAGAACATTTTTTTTTCCAGCCATCTCCCAATCGAGCCATCAAATTGTGAAGTACACAACACCCAATTGTTCAGTCAATTAAATTTGTCATTTCTTGTTTAGAGCGCAACTGTTTCGCATCTCACGCAGTGATGACCATCTTCCTTTAAGGATGCCAATTGCGTGCTCATTTCGCACCCGAGAAGGTTCTAAATAGCTGTTAAAAGCCGTGTTATCTGGCAGGTCTGCAAGTAGGGACTTATACGCCGGCAATAATGTCTACAATAATGGGTAAGCAGAGTCAGCTAAAAGATACTCGCCTCCAGCAAAAAACCGATGGCTTTATCGATAAATATTCATCCGCTTAAACACATTTGAATCGGTGCATGAACCTGGGCATCCACAATGCACCGCAATAATTCTCTTATCAGTGTCACAAACAACCTGCAGTGACACTGAGTATCTACAGGGAAGCCAGGTATTAGTATTTGATTTAGCTCCGTACACGAAAATGTTCATTACCTTTTTTTTCTGTCCCAGTAGCTGCTTCCATCAATCGCGGGGCGTTGGGCAAGAGGAAGTGTTGTTCCATCAATAAAACCAATACAACCCGGGAAGCCTTCAGATGTCATCACCGCTGAAATTTCGATCGCGACGGCCATGAGATCCACTGAGAGCGCACAGCTTTGAGAGCTACTAAGACTCGAGTAGTATAGCTGACAACCAATCCAGCAGCGATATTAAATTTCCTGTGAAATTCTCCAACGCTGGCTGTATTTCCATTTGCACCGAGACGTGCCAGAGCAACAGCAAGCACACCGGTCGGTCATGCAGAGCAGCAAATGACGCCTTGGAAATCCGTGCTACCTGCCGAAAATCCTTCTCAGGAAGTGTTATAAGCTCATCAAACTTGTTTCCCCGATGTGGAGCTCCTACGCGATCGTACAAATACCTGCTAGTAACAACAGCTAAAAACGATACCGATAGCACTTCCATCTCGTCATCGTCATCATCGCTAATTATGGCAGGAGCTCGCGCCCCTCGGACGTGCAGGGCATCGTGAGGGGGGAGGAGAAATCGAAATGATTTGAAGAGATTTGCAAAGGAAATCAAACGCTGGGAAGGGTCGAAATTAGAGTGGTACACCGGCCAAATCGGTCTCGATTTTACAAACATGACCGCGACAAAAACACTTGCTGATTTGCCAATTTTGAAACCCCCTATTGTTGCAGCAGGTACCGATGCAGCTGCGTAGTACCAACCCTCTTAGTTGTTGATATCGTGTATCCGGGAAGCTATTAACCAATCAGAGCATCCGATTGAGCAGAAATACAACGTCGGTTGTAGATTACCGGCAATGTACCGGTACTCTGCAAATTCCAGAATGAGATTAGCAAAATCACTCGGCTGCTATAATTATACTATTACCTCTTTGTCCGACAACGTGTCTAGGAAACTAACTATCACGCCAAGGAGAGGAGATAGAGATTGATCTCCAAATAAACGGGGGAGATTTTGAATTGAGAGAGACGGTTTCTCTTTTTTTTTATTTCTCCTGTCTCCCGTACTAAAGGTGAAAAAGTCGCATTTAATTGGAGGGTGATTTGAGAAATTTTCGAGTGGGTCTGGCTCGGGTGCAACCCGCAGAGAACTATCGCCGGTGTCAATGCCTGTCCCTCAGGTGACGGGAAGGCTGGGAACCGTTCTGATGAACGTGATCTGCCCTAGTCAAAAGGGGGTTTCCTCTTGGTGTAGGTAACAGACAGCAAGTAAGAACAAATTTACTCTTGGATTTACTCCATAACAGACACTCGTGCCTTTCCTTACCTTTCCAGCGACAAGAAGAAGACTCACGGCCCAAAGACGACGCTAAGGTTCCTGCACGACACAAGAGCGGCAGAGAACAAGACGTGCAAAAGAGCTGCTAGGTTATGAGCCCAAGGCTATACGAGGCTGTGAAAAACAACAACTACTACTAGGAAGGCATGAGTGCGGGAGATAGCGGAGGCGGCGGTGGCAGTGTGGCTGCTGGTGTAGCTGCTGCCGCGACGCAACAAGCTATTCGATGGAGTTCAAAGGCTCCAAGGTTTGAAAGAACGTTCGAGTTCTACAAGGTGGAATTGCAACTCTACCTGGAAGATCGGGAATCGTGGGCAGTTGTGAGCGATGATGAAGTGCGAGATGCTGCGGACCTAAACCTGCAGGCCATCTTCGACAAGATGAATCGGACGGCCAAGGGAGCGATCCTGCGTGGGCTACGCGGGTGCCCAGAAGATGAAGTGAACAAGATATGCGCGATAGCTACCGCGAAAGAAATGTGGGACACTATCGTAGCTGACAAGACGGAGCGAGACTACTGTACGTGGCGCTGTAAAAGGCGCAGCTGTACAACACGAAGCACGTCAAGGGACAGACGCTGACGGAGTACCTGGCGATCATGGTGCGGCTGCGACAGCAACTGAGTAGCATGGGAACTACTCATGCAGTAGACGACGATGAGATGTTGCGCGTCTTAACTATGGGCGTGATGTTGACGCATCCTGCGATACATGTAGTGGAACAGTTCGACCTGACGGTTCACCAAGGAACACCATTGACTCTTCAGCAGTTCACCAATGTTCTGAGGTCAAAGGATGAACGACTTCGGATGGCAGACGTGATGAACGGAGGTAGTGGCACACCACAAGTTGTGATGAGTACAACCTCTGCGCCCAAGGACAAAGAGAAGAAGTTCAAGGGAAGCGGGGGAGCTTGGAAGAAGCGTAAGTGCTATCATTGTGGAAAGGCCGGGCACATTCGAGCGCGGTGCTGACACTACGTAAGCAAGACAAAGAAAGTGACGAGCGATGAGAAGAAGGAAAAACCGGGAAGTCGGACAAGGAAAAGAAGAACAAGTCAAAGGCTGAGGACAAGCCAGGGGTTCGAGAAAACATGCCGATCCTGAATGAGAATGCGCCGAAGATCGTGTGTATGTACGCGAGCAGCAGCAGCTGTGAAAATGAGGATGACGGTGAATTTGCTATGGTCGGTATGTGGTGAAGTCGCAGTTGGCGGGCAAGCGAAGTTCTTGGATGCTGGACTGTGGTAGCTCCACGCGTGTGTGTGTGGACAAGGAACTGTACTCAAGTGTGAAGAATTCCAAGGCCATGTTCAAGGTCTGGACCGATGAGAGTTCTGTGTGGAGTCGCGAAGCTAAATGTACCTAATATGGATGGCGATATGACCGAGATGGAGCTCAAGGACGTGGAGTTCTCGCCTGAAGGGACTGTGAATTTGATTAGTCTGGGCAAGTTGGAGAGCGCGGGATGGACCCCATCGTTCAGTGCGGCTGACGTGGCTCCCCGAAGGTGCTGGCTGGACTCGGACATTGGTCGACTAGACTTTGTGAGAAACGGATCTTACTACCGACTAGAGACTGAATTGCCAGTTGACAGGGTGATAGCGACGCTTAATGCCGACACTAGCTCACTAATGCTGTGGCACGAGCGGCTGGGACACCTTAATGTATCGGCCATCAGGGGCATGGTGAACCGAAATGTGGTGGACGGCATGGACATTCCGAAGGAACCGTTCAACAAGAAGGTCCAGTGCCTAACCTGCATGTCAGCAAAGCAACGTCATATGTCGTACTAGAAGAGTACCAAGGACAAGAAAACCAAAGTCAATTATGAGCGCTTGATGTCGGACACCTGCGATATGGGCAAGTACATACCTGGATCTGGAGGAACCCGATACTTTCAGCTGATTCAAGACGAGGGCTCAAGTACAAGTGGAGCTACCCGGTGAAAAAGAAGAGGGACGCGAACGCAAATACCATCGCGCTGATAAAGAAGTTGATCGCTCAAGGACACAGAATCAAGACATTTTCTAGTGACGGCGGTGGTGAATTTGTGAACGCTGAACTAGAGAAGTTTTTGGAGCAGCATGGGATTGACTTCGTAACGACGCACGCGTAAATACCGGAGGAAAATGTTCTGGTGGAGAAGTTAAATGGCGTGTTGGCTATCAAAACCAGGACGACAATACAGGCTGCGAACCTACCGACGAAGTTGTGGCCGGAGGTGCTACGTTACATCGTGGATATTGACAATATGAGTGCGACGAAGGCGTTGGACGGGATGACGTCATCAGAGTATCTGCATGGCAAGAAGCCGGACGTGACTAAGTTACGCGTATGTGGATCAGTCGGGTTTGTGTACGTGCCAATGCCGAAACGGAAGGCCAAGCTGAGCCCCAAGGTAGACCCTGCGATGCTACTTGGATTCGCGCATTCTGCCCCAGGGTATCGACTGTTGCATCTTCGAACTGGCAGAATTGTGGAGGCGAGAGACGTGAAGTCTTGCGAGGATGTGACGGTGAGTAAGAAATACTAGGACGCATTGTTACTTGGACATCAGAAGAACCACGACTACATACCGTCCGTGCCTCTTCCAGTTGAATTCGTTGCTGAGGAGAGCATACATGAGCGGAAAGTGCGGTCCGTGGAGTCGGGTATGCCAAGTGACGTGGCATCTGCACAGGCTATGGCTGTGGATGAGGACGCGACCGTATCGAGTGGCGAGTCGGAAGATGACGAACCGGTGGACGCCAGTGTTGGACAAGGCGCTGCTGGACAAGGTGCTGTTGCTGGACAAAGTGCTGCTGGACACGGCACTGACAAGTAGTGCAACCCCAAGGACAATAACATGGAGGACCAGGACAAGCCGCGCAGCCCCAGCAGCCACTAAGAAGATCCACCAGAGCGCGAAGGCCGAATGTACGATTCAGTAATTACCAGCTGCTGATGGGTGCTGAGGTCGGTGACCCGACGGCGCTGGAGGAAGCAATGGACTCGCCTCACTGGAAATAATGGGAGGTAGCTCTAAGGAAGGAACACGAGTCGCTAGTAAAGAACGGAACGTGGAAACTGGTGGACAGACCCCAAGACACAGTACGTAAAACTGGTTACTACAGGATGGGTACTGAAGGTGAAGCGCAATGCACACGAAAATGTACTGAGGTACAAGGCAAGACACGTTGGTCAAGGTTACAAACACCGGTTTGGCTTTGAATACTGGAAGACCTACTCGCCGGTGGTTCGTTGGATGACAATGTTGGTGGTGTTGCTGTTGGCTTAGCTGCTTGGACTGGAGGTGGACCAAGGAGATTCTGAAACGGCTTTCCTGAACAGTGACATTGACGAAGCCAAGATTTTCTTGAAGCAACCGGCGGAGTTTGACGACGGGACGGGCAGAGTGTGCCTATTGCTAAAAGGACTGTACGGACTGAAGCAAGCGGCAAGATTGTGGTACCTGACGCTGCATAAGCACTTGAAGAAGCTGGGCATGAAGCGCAGTGCTTTCGACGTTGGTCTATATTACAAGTGGATCGACGGCAGACTATTACTAGTGGCTGTATACGTGGATGACGTCCTGTTTGTTGGAGCTCGTGAAGACATTGATCAGCTGAAGAAGAACCTGCAAGCGGGGTTTGCACTAAAGGACATGGGACGTGTACACTTGCTGCGACTAGAGGTAAACTATGAGCCAGGCGAGTCGCTCTGTATCTCTCACACGGCGTACATTGACAAGATCTTGAAGAAGTTCCAGATGACCGACGCTAAGACTGTGCGATCTCCTCAACTGCATAACGAGAAGGTGTTACCTATCGAGCGTGACGAGACCAAGATTTACAACAAGGAACTGGAGTACAAAGAACTGATTGGTGCACTTCAGTACTTGGTGACGTGCACTTGGACGGACATCGCTAATAGTGGTAGTCAAAGTTGGATACAAGAGCTCTTTCCAAGAGTTGAGCTCACAGGCTATCTGCCAATCAACGCTCACGTACTTTGACTACCTTTGCAAGTTCTTGGAGCCTTGGACTCACGACTGTTCATCAAGATCCAAAGATGCCCACGCTAAGCAGGAAGAAGGTGCTCTTGTCAGGACTGCTCCTCGCATGGGGGAATCACCTCCGTCTCAGTGCGAACAGCGAGGCGTCGAGTGATGACGAGTCAAGTGACGAAGACATGGACATAAGCTACTCGTCGCTGTATCTGGTGCTGGATTCTCGACGCTACGTCATGCGCCGTCAGCGCGTAGAGCGCCCACCTTCGCGAATACACTACTATCTTAGTCGGATGCCCGACGACGATTTTAGGCTCCACTTCCGCATGCCCAGGCTTTATTTTCATGCTGTGTGCCGGGCTAATTCTCCGGAGCTCCAGAGTGTGGATGGTAAGCTACAAAAAGCAAGCGTTGAGGTCCATGCCATGGCTCTTCTTAAGATACTCGGATCGCTGGACGGTCAAGGTCGCTCTGCTGACTTTCTCTCTGTCGGAGGGCACACTCCAGAGGCGTTGCTAGCTAAACGTGTCGTGGGGGCATTGATGCGATTAAAATCGGACGTAATCTGTTGGCCTGGATTACGAGAGCGTAGTGAGATCGCAGAGAGGATAAGCAAAACCGCTGTGATGCGGTGCAAACCATCAGCAGGAGATCGGCATGTGTACATGACCGAAGTTGATGGAGGTTGGCTTTAATCCAGAGAAATTCAACATCTTAAACGCTAGCAATATGTGCTTCACGGTCGGCTTGTGTCAAGATATCCATTGTTTCCTCAGAGCTATTCCTTGGTGATCCTAAAGCGAGCGTTCGATCTAACCTTCTCATATTCACCAGCAAGTGCATCACTGGCGAATAATACTCCTTGGACCGATGCATTAGGAGGTGTTATAAAATCTCTAATGCTCGCACATTGTTGAGATCCTTTATTTCTCACACGGAAATGAGTGAAAAACTGAAAAAAAGACGTACTCTTGTTATAACTTTCACGTTTGCTCATTCGTAATTTGTTATACAGCCTGCATGCTGTGTCTGCTGCATATAAAGATGTTTGTCCCTCAGGTCAACCCTAAAACAGTGTATTTTAGTTTTACGTTGTTTGGATCTGCTTCACAGTGCGCAGCTCACAAATAAAGCAGTTTTTAGGAGTTTTAGTTCAGGTCTCACGGAATCAGAACATACAGAGAGGGGTCAGGAAGAACAACTTTGATGTACGTCATATGATCGAGGGTGATTCATAAATACAATGACAAGGTATGTAATAGGCATCGCCGCCAATTGTACCTACTCGTCACAAGGATGGGGACTGACGAACACTAATTTCATGTACACCACATTGTGGAATCAGACATACACTTAAGTCACTGTACAAGGATATCCCGTATGCAGGTGGTCGCGGACAACCTCGGCTAACGCTCGCGTAGGGTAAGACTCGGGGGCTAGTAATCTAAAGCTGACGGTTAAAAATATTTGTCGAGTGGTTTGAAAAATATTTAAAAGCTGTTGTGCGAGCACTGATTATCAAATCGCAACTACTATTGACCAGTTACACGTACTACAATCCTGTAAGTCGACAAAAGGATCACAGCTATCCGTTGAACGGGAGAGCTGTTACTCGGATCAGCACGACATCATACCAGGATTGCAGATAAAACTTTACTTCTGAGCTGTTACTGAGACTAATCAATTTTTTTGCGGGGTAGTTTCAAAACTCCTTCTTTGGAGGTCAGTAGCTTCAAAACTTCTCCGTGCATCTCTCGTCTTTGACGCTATCCGTCTCTCTTTAAGGCAAAGCCTCATCACAAAACAATCTACCACGTGCAGCAATGGATGTTGCGGTGGAGGGAGCGTACAGCTCAGACACCTCCTACGTCCCCAAATACGATGATTCCGAATCTAACTGTTCGAGGGACTCTGATATGGACTTCGTGAGCGATGATCCACAAGCTAACGATGTCAATAATGAAAACCAGGGCGAGAAATCTACAGAGAGGCGCATCTTCGTCCTAGCCGTCGGGTACTTTCTTCACGGCAGCACGCAACAACATGTGTGAGCGTGACGAACACATCTATTCGTACGAAACTAGATGCGAACCATCTCCACTTCTCGTGCACATACTTATCTGTCGGAGCCACCGAAATTGCCAGCATCGATACAAAGTTTGACGCTTCACTGTAGGAGATACGTCGGCAGACGTAGAATACCATTTGGGGGAGCATGAAGACAATCGTAGTACTCAATATTACAGTAAAGTCTACGGGAATTAATGCAAAAATTCCAATAAAACTACATATTTGTCAATTATATATATATTGTAGCACACCATAAAGCTATACTGTGGAAAACAATTTGGATTGTATTATTTCGATCTACGAGATGATATACATGTAAGTCTATGGTAACTCCAAAACGCCTTTTACCCCTTCATGCAAAAATGGTTAACGTGTGTACAATTTCATGGGAAGAACCGTAGTTGTCAAAAAGGTATCATGCGTAAAAATTGTGCGAACAGAGAACTGGTTGGTAGTAACAGGCGACTTCCGACGAGATAGTATTACCGGTTTTACTGACTTACAACCGAAAATGAAGACGGCATTTTTGCTGTTTTAATCTTGTACTAGAAATATCCCAAAACTTGGAGATGAAAAGGAATTTCTAGAAATCGTCTCTGTTGTAGAGATCGTGTGGATTCGCGTCTTCATCGGGTCTCTCAAAGTGCCACGAAACCTCCTCGAAACCTCCTTGATTCATTGGCTAAAATGAAGCATTGTTCTGCAGATCGTCGCTAAAAAGGCGCTTGAAGGGGCATAAAACTTCGTTAATGTTCTGTTTGACGTTGCTGGCGCAAACTTGGAGCCACGATCGAGCTCACCGCAGTGCCTGTCGCCGTCAGCCAGTTCTTGGCCTCTGAGTTCAATCTACTCCCAGCCGCCAACGTCTCCACCTTCTACCATGTCTCGAACCATGCCGGTGCACTTGAAACCTCCATACTCCATTTATTCGTTCGAACCTCCAGCTGGATTCATAGTACTACAGTACCACCACGGCGGAACGAGAAATCAATATTTTTTCGTACGGAGTGAGACTGATTAAGGAGCCCGACAACTCATCTAGCGAACCAGACATCAGTGCACCAGCGATATGGATGTGTTTGGCCGGTGCAAACTGCATATCGCATGATGTATCATTTCCGGCAAAACATCAGCGGCTACCAAACATCTGAAAAAAGCGCATGATGTTACGTCTGAGCGAGCTAAAACGAGCAACGAAGGTCGGTGCACCCGCGAAAGCGACTTGGATCGTGTGCGAAACTTACAGGTGTTTCGGGACGATCCTGAGCGTGTGTACGTATTGATGGAGACACTTCGGATCGTGAATAGCAACTTACGCTTTCGCCTGGGTGAATATGAAAAGTCGATCACTATCCGCGAACTTGTGTACAAGGACTCCGTACAAGCTGCGGTGAATGCACAGGTGGTTAGCCACTCGATCGTGGAGCTATATGCATCGACCAAGGGCATGTTGGAGGACCTCCTGTGGTCGAATCGAATTGGCTCAGCGCTGATATTTACAGCGGTTGTCGACTTCTGGAGCTCCAAGATGCAACCGACGAAGTATCTGGGACTTCAGAATAATTTGAACTCAAGTCGGTGCTGCTTGGAACGCGGCACTTCGTAACTCGTTACGGCGAACGAGAAGGCGGCATCCGGCGGCCGTTCCGCCGCTGGCTCAGCGATATTCTTCGTGACTTCGGGCTATCGCCCGTGCCTTATACGGATCAACGACGGATGCAAGACCAGATGTACGGTGAATGATGCCTGAAGGTCTCAAACTGAACTGACGGTGGTGTATCCGGCATTTAACAAAGGCTGCATGTTTGCTCCTAACTGTTAGTAAGATGACGATATCGCCTCAGTGCACGCTCTGCATCCTTGGCCTGCTCCGATCTGCGAGCGATATCAAGCCCTGGACTTGGAGAAGGTTTAGCCTCGTCGACACACTTTCCGATCGACGCTGCCCATGAACGTAATCGTTGAGAGGTCTAGCAACGCTTTTCTTCATCTTTGGTGCTTCCAAATTTTCGTCTGAGGACGTATCGCTTTCATGTTTGGTATTTTCGATGGTGGCAGCATTGGTTGTGGTCAAACAAAGTTCGGTTGTCGAGCATATGGCATTACCAATTGGGGCTTGGGGCCGGGCGTCTTGTTGCTTACAAACATCTGCAGGATTGCTTCTGCCCAAAGCGCAGCGCTAGCGATTGCAGACCGCATGCACTCGATTATTTCTTGTTGCAAAGACACTGTTATAGCATTACGTGCCCATGATTCTTTTGCAGGATGCCTTCGGATAGCTGTCTTCGCTTTTTTTGACAGCGCAACTCATTGACTCCTCCAGTTGAACTGTAACCTGTTTCTGAAATTCGTTCAACTGTTTCTCCACCAGCTTTGTTTTTTCACGGCCTTGTCTCGTACATGTAATAGCCAAACTAATCTCTACCTCAACTTGTTCTACCAAGATTTTCAAACTAACTCGAAAGACCAGCGGTGGCAGTTAGATCACTGAGTAGCAATCTGCACCCAACACGTAGCGGCGCTGTGTAGGTGTGCACCGCGCAGAGGAAGTTTAGTTGACTCATAGAGTCTCGCTTGCAAGGTGGTAGCCTACGGTTCTTTACAAGAACCAAGTAGTCCACTTAATACGGGACTCACAGGTCTATAATAAAGGACTGACACTAACTGTATAAAATGCAAACTGAACTGTATTGATTTCTTGTGTTTACACTTTCCGGATACGGTATCCGGAATTTTGGTGGGGGAGAGTGTAACGTGGATGTTTCACGAATGTCTATTGTTGGTGTGTGACACACATGGATACATGTATGTGGGTACATAATGGTGTGGCACACACGAGTAGATACGAGACGCCTCAGAGCCACACGTTGCATTTTGTTTTTGGATTTAGAATGCTAGATATTAAATCCGTTACAGCTAGGATTAAGACGAATACACGACACGATTATTGGCCGATGGCCACGGTACCCCGACGGGTCTCTCTCTCGTGCGTGCTACACGCCTCCGAACGCGATGCTACTTGGCACAAACTTGGCCCCAATGCTTACCAAGCATATAAGTCTGCTGGATCGAGACAAGGGGCCCCACGAGCGGAAAGAAGGCCACCGGTGGTGTATCGACGATAGAGCGGGATCAGTGATACACAGGGCAAGCCTCCCAGACGCCCAACGGTTCTACGAACCACACGGCGGTGGGCCCACTAGCTCCCCAGCAAATGCAACCGTCGGGTGAGTACTGTGTGCAGGGCTTGATGCCCAAGTTGTCCGTCAAGCAGGCGCAAGCGACATTATGTGTCACAGACACTGTGTATTGCGAACAAACGTGTTCAACACAGCCGTAGACACAGCAACGAGCAACAGACTGCTAAGCTATCGCTCAGGAGCATAAACACCTCCTTCTACTACGCAGTATGCGGGGATTAAACACCAGATGCATTGGCACCACAATGCCTCATGACCTAGTCAAATCCATCGAACGCTTCTAGTGTAAGGTGATCGGATAGAATCCGCTTCCATCACCACTTGTCGCTTAGACAAAATGCCATTAAGACGGTTGTTCATCACGAACCATCTTCGCTTCATGATCGCGAAACTTCGAGCCATAGGCCAGTTGTTAAAGGCTCATAGACGCGCGCCAGGCGCATGTAGCTCTACTTCGCTTGCAGTATGAGCATTCGATGCCACATCGACGGTACTGACGTGCTCGCTGTAAGTGTTGCCGCTATGGGTCAAAGCCTGAGCTCAGCAACGACCCTGTGAATTCCCACGTTAGTGGGAGGCGCTTGGCACCAGGCGACTGTCTCACACCCACCGGGCGGTCTGACGCCGGGTGTGCCCGATCATATTGCCGTAGTTGCACCTCCCACTCCCACGAGTTCTGCGAGTGAGAGTAACCTCGCCACTTCACCAGACACTGGTTGTGACCACACCGACGCCGCGTCACCAGGTGTTCCGCATGGTAGTGGGGGTTCCCCTGCTCGTCGAGTAACGGTGGAGGAGGCCGATTCTCAGCGGCGCGCGATACTCGCCGAGTGTGACGATCGCTATCTGGCGCAACGGATCCCTCGATCCATACTCCACAGAGTCAGCGTTTGGCTTTCCAAGAGGACACGGAGAGCGTGTGGCATTCGCATTCCCGCCTCGGTCGCGACTTGGAGACAGAGCCGAGTGACGCTCGCCAGCACCAGCGGGAGCTTCAACTTGCGGAGCTGCTGGGTCAGGTGACGTTGTTACTGCAGATGACGCAGCCAACGTGCGCGCCTCCGCGCCCACCCCCGCGGAGCCTCATCATAAGGAACCACCACGCGTGGTGGGTCATCCTGACCCGTGCTGTAGTACAGCAGACCGCCTTCCAGACTATTGCGCTGGAGCCTCGCCTTTAGGCGCCGTGACAGAGCTACCTTCGAGTCCTTAAACTCATCGCTCTCTAGAGCTTGAAGCAGCGCGACACAAGAGTCATTCTGAGCGTACGCTGCTCGAACCATGTTCGTCCCGGACGACGTCACCGAGGTGACATGAGATAACTCAAAGTCCGGGCGACGCGATAATGCGTCCACGAAGACGTTGTGCCTGCCAGGCTTGTACTTCACCTCGCAGTTATACTCCGCAAAGAAGGAGAGCCATCGGGCCATCCTCGGCGAGAGGTGAGGCGACAGCGTCGCTGTACGTAGCGCCTCATGATCCGTTTAGGTCACAAACGGATTGGAGCTGAGCACGTGAACGCTGAATGTGATGAGAGCGTACTTCATCGCAAGTAACTCCTTGTCATGAACTGGATAGTTCTTCTCTCAGCCTTGGCTGCCGAGACTCAAACGCAATGACGTGTTCGCGCTCTTAGGTCCGCTCGTAGCAAGGCACTGCCGATGGCAAAGTCCGAGGCGTCACAGACGATGATAAACGGATGATCGGGGTCTGACAACGCCAGTATCGGTGCCTGAAGCAGGCTCCCCTAGATGCGAGTGAACGCACTCTCGTGCTCAGCACGCCATACCCATTCGGTATCCTTCTTACGGGTAAGAAATTAACCAATTTAATACTAAATGGAAAAGGAGCTAACCAACCACCTAAAAATAAGATAGTTGTTAAACTACGCATTAATTGCATATTTGCATATTCACCTAAAACAAATAATGCAAAACCCATTAAGGAGATCCGGTAGTGGCCGAGTCAACTCAGTGTAGTTCTCGCAGTATTTGTGCAAGTAGTTGGCCAAGCCAAGCCACTTGTACAAGTGGGTTAGCACATACGTGCGCACGTGCAAGACGTGTCAGCTGGTTAAACCCTCGCCGCACGCGGCAGCGCCTTTGGCGAGCTTGCCTGTACCCTCTGGGTGTTGGCAGTCCATGAGTATGGACTTTGTGTTTGGCCTGCTGAAGGACTCGGCGGTCAACACGGGCGTTGTGGGCTTTGTTGAACGTCTGAGCAAGATGGCTCTGCGCCGGACACCGTCGAAGACGCTGGTACAGCGACGATCTTATCGATCGGGTCTTCCGCCAATGGGCTACCGGAAACCATTGTCTTGGATCGAGGCCCCCGTTCCACGGGTCAGTTCTGGACACCCGTCTTTAAAGTGCTTAGCACTCGACCGGACATGTCCACGGCGGACCATCAGCAGAACGATGGTCAGACTGAACGCGTGAATTGCGTCCTGGAGGATTTCCTCCGCAGCATATGCGATGACACGCCGAAGTGTTGGAGCGCTATGCTCCCTTTCGTCGAGTTCGCACTGTACAACTGTACAATGCGGTGCTTGTCTCGACAGGCTTCACCACGTTCTACGTGAACGGCTTCGCGCATCCGCACGTCCCGCTCACTCCGCCACGCGGTGGCCACTCAGCGATTTACTTGGTCCCCGACTAGCATCGCTCGGCGGAGTACGTGCCGCCTCACAGGGATTACGTGGGATTTGCCTACACGTTGACTCATTGTCAACCAGCGCTACGCGCTCAACAAGACTGTGGTCCTTGCACTCATCGTCGTCCACTAACTCGGACACACCATCATCATAGCCGACTCGGCTCGGTGCTCGAACCAAAAGCCCCTCTTCTTCCTAGCAGAGGTCGGTTCATGGCTCGCCAAAGTTCCACTAGGAGAGAAGTGCGTAGCACCTAACGTCTTCGACCTCCAATCGATCCATTGCTCGTGGCGCTCTAGCCACGCCATACCAAGGATGAGGTCGTACCTCGAATCCAGGCCCAGGACCAACCAGCGGTTCATAATATCGAAGTCCAACAACTTCAGCCGCAGGTCCATGGGGAACTTGGCTACTGTGACACGGACGCCCGTCGCTAGACGGACAGCGAGTGTGTCACCTCTTCGTGCTCGAAGCGCCTCAGCATATTGCTGCCTACCCTCAGCGGTGGAGCGTCTGACGTAGTTGCCAGACGCCCCCGAATCGATCAACACGATCCACGGGTTCTCAAAGCCCTTCACGTCCACCTGGACGGCAAGAAAGCCCTACTTGCTCGCACGTTCCGTGTTTAAGAGCACAGAGCTCTTCGGGGCTTCGCCCCGGTGCCTCTCACGCACTACATAACTCAGTTCTTCTCCAGTAGACCACCCCGCGTCTACTAGGAGCCGCCGTTTCGCTGGACAGAGCCCGAAGCCGGACTCGCGGCAGGGTTGCAGCGATTCTGGCCGGCGCGCTCTTTGCGCAGACGGTTGTTGGGCCTCAGATATGTGGGGCTGCCACATGTGTAGCACCGGCGGGTGCTCATACGCTGTACCGCAGCTCGTAGCTCGGCTACTTCGTCCTCAGCATAGAGGTCCATAGGCTCGGGTCCACCCGACCCTGTGCTGTTAGCACCGACCCTCCTCATCTTAAGTTGTACTCGGCAACCAATGCCACGCTGACAGCGTCCTCGAAGCTGCGGGGATTCTGACGGAACGCTTCCGTCCTAGTCACGTCAGCTCGCAAGCCTTCCATAAACGTGGTCACTGCGACCACCTCAGGTAGAGGGTTGACAACCATGCCAGCGATGAGCGTGGGCAGCTCTTTGACAAAGTCCACCAGATCCTTCTTGCCCTGTCAACAAGAAAGGAAGCGTGACCACACGCGATACGCCTGGTTAGGCGGAGCAAACACTTGTGTGAGCTTGGCCTTCACTTCGCCTCACGTGGGGAAGGCCGCCGCCACCGAAGTCCCAGACGTCAAAGCCCATTCTCGTGCTTGCCCCTCGAGCTTAGAGATAGCGAACGCCACGCGTTGCCCCTCCAACTGGAGCATGGCGGCCGCCATGGCCATTTCGACCTCTCGGGTCCACAACAGGAGGTTCTCTCCCTCCTTCCCGTGGAAGGTTTTCACGCTGAGCGTGACGGGCTTAGCTCTCGGAGCAGGGGTAGCCCCTTTTACATTCCGCTGAATGTGCTCAACGAGAGCGTTCTCGTACGAGGCAAACGCCTCAAGGCGCGCGTTGACGGCCTCCGGCCCTTGAGACGCGAGGTGCGCCATTCCCTCTGGGACCAACAAGGACGTAAGCTTGTTAAGCGTGTCCTGCAGACTCGGAGTCAAGTGAGCGTACGCTTCTTGCTCCATTCTCACAGCGAAACAGTCTTCAACTCAGGAGTCGGATTGACGACCAAGTACTACCAGATGCAGCGTGGGTGCGTAGGCGTGCACCGAACAGAGGAAGTTTAGTTGGCTCGTAGAGTCCTGCTTGAAAGGCACTAGCCTTCGGTTCTATACAAGAACCAAGTAGTCCACTTAATACGGGACTCACAGAGCCAGTGTCCCTATAATAAAGGACTGACACTAACTGTATAAAACGCAAACTGACCTATATTGATTTCTTATTTGTCCTACACTCCGCGCCAGGATAGATCGGCCACCCACGTTGCTGGCCGTAACTCAGTCAATTATAGGAGTTGGAGCCTGCTATTTAGATATGTTTTGCATCTATTTTCGACTAAAGCGGTGTTTGTGCTAACGAGCTGGATATTGCAATTCATCGGGTGGCTAGCATACAGAGGAGCACTTTTGGCACCTCGACAGGTTAGATCGGCCACCAACACAATACAAATCTCAAATCAAATGTGACTAAATGATTGCATATCAAATGAGTCGATGAAGACGAGTGGTCTGTATTGGTGCTTTTAGCGCTTACTTGGCAAGATGCCACGCAAGAAAAAGCTCCGCTAACCCCAGAAGAAGCCCCGCCTCACTGATAATGAGCGGGGTAGAATTCAAGGTCTTCGGGAAGCGGGTGTGAGCGCTCGTAACACTGCACTGCTGACCTCCCGCAGCCGAGACACCGTCGCCCGTGTTGTTGCCCCAGCTCCCACTGCGAAACCAAAGCGCCCAGGCCCCCCACCTAATCTAACGGATCGTGAAACGCGGCGCCTAGTGCGCGAAGCGTCCAAGGGCAACCTCTCTGCCGCCAAGCTCAAGGCCGAGCTGAAACTCTCCGTCTCCGTGCGCACCATACAGCGTACCCTTTCCAGGGTAGACTGGATGGTGTACACAAAGATGGAGAACACGTTGCCATTGAAACCGGAGGACATGGCCGCTCGTAAGGCGTGGGCTCGCACCATGCTAGTGCGGAAAGATAACGCAAGCATTCACGTCTCCAAGCAAACAAAGGTTTTTTTTTACGGAGCAAGCTGTAGATGTTCTAGATTAGCCATCAAAGTCACCGGATCTTAATCCCATAGAAAATCTGTGGTCTATTATGAGTAGGAGGGTCTATAATAATGGAAAACAGTATGAGAGCGTAGCAGATTTAACTGTTGCGCTCTTTGAGGCATGGGAATCAATCCCATTAGCTCTACTAAAGTCCCTCATCGAGTCGATGCCACGACTCACTATTGATATCCAATCATTTAGTCACATTTGATTTGAGATTTGTATTGTGTTGGTGGCCGATCTAACCTGTCGAGGTGCCAAAAGTGCTCCTCTGTATGCTAGCCACCCGATGAATTGCAATATCCAGCTCGTTAGCACAAACACCGCTTTAGTCGAAAATAGATGCAAAACATATCTAAATAGCAGGCTCCAACTCCTATAATTGACTGAGTTACGGCCAGCAACGTGGGTGGCCGATCTATCCTGGCGCGGAGTGTTATCCTTGTAACGGATTTAGAATCTAGCATACTAAATCCAAAAACAAATGCAACGTGTGACTCTGAGGCGTCTCGTATCTACTCGTGTGCGTCACCATTATGTACCCACATAAATGTATCAATGTGTGTCACACACCAACAGTAGACATTCGTGTAACATCCCCGTTACACCACAACAACCAATTCGTCCCGAGCGACGATTAGACAAGATAGGTGTTTAGCACAGTATCTTTCAAATTGTTACACTATGCCAACGTCGGCCAGCGAAGGAATTTCAAATCGACAGGCCGACAAAAACGTCCCTAAATTTGGTAGTAGGATGCTTCCCTGAATCCACGTTCAACGTTGTACGCACCGAGGATCCTGTGGGACATGATACTGCTGGGTGAACCCCAACCCGCCCCGCCTGTAACAAGTTCCGTTCAGTGGCAGTCTCCCGCATTTAGTACAGCACGGATAGAGCTTCCCCACAAGTAGTTTCAAATGAACTGAGCCCTCGTAGTTACACTTCTGCTCACGACATCAACAATTTTCATCTGAGTCAACTTCCCATTAAAATTGAGATGGAATGTGGTCTATTGGTATGCAAATGGAGGATATTCAGAGTTACATTGGAGACTGGCTTCAAGCGAGTTCCACGCACTATTCTAGCGCCGTGTATGCACAATTAGTGAGTAAATCAGCACACTCAACACGATGGTAAGGACAAAGGTGAGGATGACGAAGGTTTTATTGAAGACCTTGAAGAAGCAAAGTTCTAACTGTAGATGCAACAATCACTCCACAGGATATAGGAAAATGAAGTTGATTAACTGGTTCCTGGTTGCTACTACTTGGCTTGGTTATTGAATTCTGAAGGTTTGATTGTGATTGTGAATTGTTTTGAATGGGATATTGAATTTTCGAATGCTAATCATTTCTTATCATCTGGAAACGTAAGTCCCCGGAGGGACTCGAACGCCTGCCAAGTGCGTAGCTTTGTGGTGCGTACACCAGTGGACGACCAGGAGGCCCTTTCACTCCACTGGATATGTCACGCTATCGTCTTATCAAAGAGCCATCGGATTTGGAAGGCTACATGGAATCCGTTGGTTGTAGATTCAAGGGCGACACGAGATCGCTTGAAAGCTCCAAGCGTTCCGCGTGCCGTAGAAAACCACTGTTTACGTGAAATTTGTAACCCCAAATGGCTTCATGGCTGGTGATTTGTTTTTAACGGTATTGTGCTAAGAGCGGATTCGCCCCCATGTCTCTATCACGAATCAATTCTCAACGACACTGTGCACAGAACGAGCGATATTCGTATCGGACTCGTGTCCGACGTTGATGTATCCTTTACCTGAGTGCGATAAGAGGGGAATGTGACTGCGATTGAACAGAGTTCCGTGCAAAACTGGAGTTGCAGGCACTGCGCGAGAATATATACGAGGACGAGCATCCTATCAGCCTTCGCCGCCTTGGAAATAACAAGATTCTATCGTGGTTCCTGGAAAATGCCAGTCTTCTGAAAACCCTACGCGTAGCTACCATCCTGTCTCAAGTGCTCAAGGATGCACTTACTCGTGGTGAATGCAGGGCCCCCGGAATTTAGAAAAAACGTTGTCGCCCAAAGAAGAAGCGCATTCCGTCACAACAGGCAACAGAATCTCTGAGAAAGTAAATTTGGCGGTGCGGAATATGCAAGCAAGTTGGCCACAGCCGGAAGAGCTGCAGCAGTCAGCCGTCCTAAACGCCGTTGCTGACCAGCATTTACATGATGCATGTAGAGATTTTTATCCCAATTTGGGTTTTCCTTCCTAAAAGAAATATTGCTTGGTATATTATTTTTAGTTTGTAAGTATTTGGTAAAACTAATTATTTTCGAAAATATTGGTATAAATTTCAGTATTTGTGCTGATTACAATTATTGAACTTTTTTTTGCTCACAACAAGTATTGCCAGCGAAATCAAATATTGTAAAATTATTTTCATTTGGCACTCATTTTTAGCAATTCGTACTTAGCGAGTGCTTATTTTTCAGAAAAATGGGAAGTGGGTGTCCACTAGATCTGAACTGCTCTCTGTCATCTCGCTCTGTAAGATTTTGTTCTCTTGATCAGACGTCGCAGCGATTCGCTAA
>JAUMGV010000069.1:382960-445830 GCA_032432875.1 Phytophthora meadii | reverse complement strand
GATTGACGACGTGAAGAACGCGTATGCAAGAGATGCAGACGCGAAGGGACTGCTGGAGTTCCTTCCGACGCGGCACGTCGGAAGCTAACCCCTCATCTTCGAGCTCGTGTACACCGCTATCGTGTACACGAAGGCCTACTGTTGTACAGTGCAGTAGACGACAATGCGGATCGCATTGTCGTTCCGAATGATCATGACCTCCGGTTGAGGATCATGTTCGAGTATCACGATGCCCCCACGGCAGGGCATCCGGGTCGTGAGAAGACATACACTCTTCTTACGCGTGACTTCTACTGGCACCACCAGTACAAGTGGGTGCGCAAGTACGTACGTGCTTGCGAGGTTTGTCAACGCGTGAAGCCTGCGCAGTTCTCGCAGGCTCCTCTTCAATCACTTCCGACTCCGTCGGAGTGTTGGCAGTCCATGTCCATGGACTTTGTCTTCGGTCCTCCGCCTGACAGCAAGCGGAGGACGGGCATCGTTGTCTTTGTGGACCGATTCAGCAAGATGGTTCATCTTGCTGCCGTCCCGGCTACTGTTACAGCCGCGCAGACTGCGCGACTGTTTGTTGACATGGTGTTCAAACACCATGGCATGCCGCTCGACATTGTGTCGGACCGTGACCCACGCTTCACAGCGCGGTTCTGGCAAGAAGTGTTTACACTTCTTGGTTCACAGTTATCAATGTCGACTGCGGATCATCCGCAGACGGACGGACAGACCGAACGTGTCAACCGTGTACTGGGTGACACGTTGAAGAGCTACGCTCACTCGTTCCCGCACTGGAGCGAGTGCTTGCCGATGGCAGAGTTTGCCATCAACAACTCGGTGCATGCCTCGACAGGGCATACACCGTTCTACGTGAACGCCATGAGGCATCCACGATTGCCGAGCATGCTCGGCAGGGTAGCTTCCTCCTTAAGTGGGGGAGGATCTACGGTTGCGTCCGAACAACCGCAGAATGCAACTGATAGCAGCACACTATCAGCTGCGGTGACGCGTGCGACGTCTCGTTCGAGCAGGAACGAGCGCGCGATGTCTGTGCCGGGCACAGACATGAGAGATGATAGCGAGCAGGCAGGGCCTGCTGCTGACAAAGGCGACAAGCTGATAGGAGTCAGCTCGAGTGCGCTAGACTTTGTCCAGCGAAGACAAGCCGTCATACGGTTTGTCCAGGATGCTATCGCAGCTTCTGTCGATCGACAGAAGCTGAACGCTGATAATGTTGGTAGGGGCAACATAAATGAATTCAAAGTGGGTTCATTAGTTTTGTTAGCTACACAAAACCTGCCTAAACATGCAGTGTCTGACTTTGGAGCAAGCAAGCTTGCTCCAAGATTCATTGGGCCGTTCAAAGTACTTGAACGGCATGGTAACGCGTACCGGCTGGACATACCGTCCAGCATGAGGCTCCACCCGACCTTCTACTTCGGGCGGTTGAAGCCGTACGTGCAGCACGGACTACCTAGGGTTGGTAGTCCGACTGAGGAGTGCGAGAGGCCTGGAAGGCCTTCTCGAGACCGTCGACACGGTCGATCAACCGGTTCACTCTCGTCCCAAGACCGGACGAGAGGTTCGAGGCAGTCTGAGCTGCCTCGCAGACCTCAGCACGGAGGACATGAACCTCCTGCTTCAGAGCAGCTATCTCAGCGCTCTGTGTCTGCTCCAGCGCAGCAACTCGATCGTGCAGGGCACGATCGTCATGGTCATAGCGTTGACCATGCGGAGGGAGTGTTCCCACCCCCTCCGCCGCCGTTGCGCGACGCGCGTGAGCGATCCGCTGGATTGTGGAGCGGATCGTGGCTCATAAGAGAACGAACTCTCAAGGGGTTCGTTTTCGTATTCGTTGGAGAGGATTTCCTCCCCATCGAGATACATGGGAGCCGCGGAACGTCCTGATGGAGGACGTTCCGGAAATGGTGAGGGCGTACGAAGCCCACCATAACTTGCAGGGTTAAACCCTGCACGAGGAGTGCTGCGGTCAGCCACAGCACTCGGAGCTTCGCGTGGCACAATACGACCACGGAGTTCCTTGACGTGATCGGGTACACGGACGACCGTGTACCCCAGGAGATCACTTTCGGTAAGGCGTGTTGCCAAGGGTGGGCAACACGGACAGGGTGTGCCAAAGGGAACGGCACATGGGATCCCCGCTTCCATGGACTGATCATGGAGGCGTTCACACTTACCACGTGTAGTGTAAGTGTAGTAGCGATCGCGAGCCGCAGCAACGCGATCGCGATATGCCTTCGGGTCTTTGTTGAAGTTATCAACAAAGGCGTTCCACGACTGACAAAGTGCCTGCCACTCGGGCACTTTGCTCTTGCGCGAAGTCTTCTTCGCTGCATAGTATCGGAGCTCATGGAAGAGCCCGATATAGTAGTCGCGTCTTTGAGTCTCGGACTCAAAGACAACCTTAGCGGCGACGTCGTCGTCGTTGATACTGTTGCATGAGTACAACAGTATCGGGTTCGGTGGCGAACTAGCACCGAACCGGTCATGGATCTCCGCCTCAGTAGGCATCCATGGCGTGCGCACTGGCGGATCAGTGCGCGGGGCAGTGAGCGCCCTCGACATGGGGGACGCTTCATCATCACTGCGCGGACGCTTCGAGCTTGAAGCGTCCGAGGCCTCATAACGAGGTCGTCGAGATCCCACGGGTGGGTCTGACGTGTCTTCAGACGAAGACACGGGAGCGGGAGCCTTGACATCAACCTACATCCTCCTCGTAGTCGAGGATGTCTTCGTAGTCCTCTCCAAAGAGTTCTTTGAGAGGGACAGCAGGATTCTTAATCTCTGCTAGAGAAGAAGAAGAAGTCTTCTTCTCGTGCTTCTCCTTATGGAGAGCATGGTACTTGGTGACAGAGAGCTTCTCTGTCGGACCGCTGGAAACAGCAGTGCTAGTGGGCACTGCTGAGGTCGTTGTTCCTGCTGCAGAGGCAGCAGGTGAGGCTTGCGCATCCGCAGAAGCGGACGGAAACGTGGGCGTTGGCGAGTTCATTGCGAAATGAACTCGGATTTCTCTTGGGAACTTGACGGTCTTGTCAAGTTCTGTTGATTGACGTATCGAGACCGATACGTCGAATCTTAACGGGGGGATGGTGTAACGGGGTTACACGTACAAGTGGTTGTACCACTTGTAACTCTACAGTTAGGATAACTGTTAGAGGTTGGAAATGGGCCTCAGACCTTGGTGTGCTGTACACACCAAAGGATACATGGGCGAACCACATTATTGGGTGGTTCGTGTGCATTTGTGCATATTATTGGTAGAAAGTAACAGGTTTCTACCAATCACTGAGCAGATTTTCTGCCAACCACACGTTGGCAGACCCTTTAGAAATAGATAACAAACAGTTTTAGGAGGTCCATAATTGGCTTATGCCAAATTCAATAACAGTTCTCATTTTACGGTATTTTGCAGTTTAATTTAGTTATATTTGATTTAATTATACTTATTTAAATAAGTATACTTAAATTAAGTCTATTCTAATTGCACGCTTCCTCATACACGTAGGCGCACGTGTACGCCATCTAATAGGTCTAGGTAGACAACTGTATAAAACGCAAACTGAACTATATTGATTTCTTATTTGTCCTACACTCCGCGCCAGGATAGATCGGCCACCCACGTTGCTGGCCGTAACTCAGTCAATTTTAGGAGTTGGAGCCTGCTATTTAGATATGTTTTGCAGCTATTTTTGACTAAAGCGGTGTTTGTGCTAACGAGCTGGATATTGCAATTCATCGGGTGGCTAGCATACAGAGGAGCACTTTTGGCACCTCGACAGGTTAGATCGGCCACCAACACAATACAAATCTCAAATCAAATGTGACTAAATGATTGGATATCAATAGTGAGTCGTGGCATCGACTCGATGAGGGACTTTAGTAGAGCTAATGGGATTGATTCCCATGCCTCAAAGAGCGCAACAGTTAAATCTGCTACGCTCTCATACTGTTTTCCATTATTATAGACCCTCCTACTCATAATAGACCACAGATTTTCTATGGGATTAAGATCCGGTGACTTTGATGGCTAATCTAGAACATCTACAGCTTGCTCCGTAAAAAAAAACCTTTGTTTGCTTGGAGACGTGAATGCTTGCGTTATCTTTCCGCACTAGCATGGTGCGAGCCCACGCCTTACGAGCGGCCATGTCCTCCGGTTTCAATGGCAACGTGTTCTCCATCTTTGTGTACACCATCCAGTCTACCCTGGAAAGGGTACGCTGTATGGTGCGCACGGAGACGGAGAGTTTCAGCTCGGCCTTGAGCTTGGCGGCAGAGAGGTTGCCCTTGGACGCTTCGCGCACTAGGCGCCGCGTTTCACGATCCGTTAGATTAGGTGGGGGGCCTGGGCGCTTTGGTTTCGCAGTGGGAGCTGGGGCAACAACACGGGCGACGGTGTCTCGGCTGCGGGAGGTCAGCAGTGCAGTGTTACGAGCGCTCACACCCGCTTCCCGAAGGCCTTGAATTCTACCCCGCTCATTATCAGTGAGGCGGGGCTCCTTCTGGGTTTAGTGGGGCTTTTTCTTGCGTGGCATCTTGCCAAGTAAGCGCTGAAAGCACCAATACAGACCACTCGTCTTCATCGACTCATTTGATATGCAATCATTTAGTCACATTTGATTTGAGATTTGTATTGTGTTGGTGGCCGATCTAACCTGTCGAGGTGCCAAAAGTGCTCCTCTGTATGCTAGCCACCCGATGAATTGCAATATCCAGCTCGTTAGCACAAACACCGCTTTAGTCGAAAATAGCTGCAAAACATATCTAAATAGCAGGCTCCAACTCCTAAAATTGACTGAGTTACGGCCAGCAACGTGGGTGGCCGATCTATCCTGGCGCGGAGTGTAATCCTTGTAACGGATTTAGAATCTAGCATACTAAATCCAAAAACAAAATGCAACGTGTGACTCTGAGGCGTCTCGTATCTACTCGTGTGCGTCACACCATTATGTACCCACATAAATGTATCCATGTGGGTCACACACCAACCGTAGACATTCGTGTAACATCCCCGTTACACCACAACAACCAATTCGTCCCGAGCGACAATTGCACACGATTAGACAAGATAGGTGTTTAGCACAGTATCTTTCAAATTGTTACACTATGCCAACGTCGGCCAGCGAAGGAATTTCAAATCGACAGGCCGACAAAAACGTCCCTAAATTTGGTAGTAGGATGCTTCCCTGAATCCACGTTCAACGTTGTACACACCGAGGATCCTGTGGGACATGATACTGCTGGGTGAACCCCAACCCGCCCCGCCTGTAACAAGTTCCGTTCAGTGGCAGTCTCCCGCATTTAGTACAGCACGGATAGAGCTTCCCCACAAGTAGTTTCAAATGAACTGAGCCCTCGTAGTTACACTTCTGCTCACGACATCAACAATTTTCATCTGAGTCAACTTCCCATTAAAATTGAGATGGAATGTGGTCTATTGGTATGCAAATGGAGGATATTCAGAGTTACATTGGAGACTGGCTTCAAGCGAGTTCCACGCACTATTCTAGCGCCGTGTATGCACAATTAGTAAATCAGCACACTCAACCAGATGGTAAGGACAAAGGTGAGGATGACGAAGGTTTTATTGAAGACCTTGAAGAAGCAAAGTTCTAACTGTAGATGCAACAATCACTCCACCGGATATAGGAAAATGAAGTTGATTAACTGGTTCCTGGTTGCTACTACTTGGCTTGGTTATTGAATTCTGAAGGTTTGATTGTGATTGTGAATTGTTTTGAATGGGATATTGAATTTTCGAATGCTAATCATTTCTTATCATCTGGAAACGTAAGTCCCCGGAGGGACTCGAACGCCTGCCAAGTGCGTAGCTTTGTGGTGCGTACACCAGTGGACAACCAGGAGGCCCTTTCACTCCACTGGATATGTCACGCTTTCGTCTTATCAAAGAGCCATCGGATTTGGAAGGCTACATGGAATCCGTTGGTTGTAGATTCAAGGGCGACACGAGATCGCTTGAAAGCTCCAAGCGTTCCGCGTGCCGTAGAAAACCACTGTTTACGTGAAATTTGTAACCCCAAATGGCTTCATGGCTGGTGATTTGTTTTTAACGGTATTGTGCTAAGAGCGGATTCGCCCCCATGTCTCTATCACGAATCAATTCTCAACGACACTGTGCACAGAACGAGCGATATTCGTATCGGACTCGTGTCCGACGTTGATGTATCCTTTACCTGAGTGCGATAAGAGGGGAATGTGACTGCGATTGAACAGAGTTCCGTGCAAAACTGGAGTTGCAGGCACTGCGCGAGAATATATACGAGGACGAGCATCCTATCAGCCTTCGCCGCCTTGGAAATAACAAGATTCTATCGTGGTTCCTGGAAAATGCCAGTCTTCTGAAAACCCTACGCGTAGCTACCATCCTGTCTCAAGTGCTCAAGGATGCACTTACTCGTGGTGAATGCAGGGCCCCCGGAATTTAGAAAAAACGTTGTCGCCCAAAGAAGAAGCGCATTCCGTCACAACAGGCAACAGAATCTCTGAGAAAGTAAATTTGGCGGTGCGGAATATGCAAGCAAGTTGGCCACAGCCGGAAGAGCTGCAGCAGTCAGCCGTCCTAAACGCCGTTGCTGACCAGCATTTACATGATGCATGTAGAGATTTTTATCCCAATTTGGGTTTTCCTTCCTAAAAGAAATATTGCTTGGTATATTATTTTTAGTTTGTAAGTATTTGGTAAAACTAATTATTTTCGAAAATATTGGTATAAATTTCAGTATTTGTGCTGATTACAATTATTGAACTTTTTTTTGCTCACAACAAGTATTGCCAGCGAAATCAAATATTGTAAAATTATTTTCATTTGGCACTCATTTTTAGCAATTCGTACTTAGCGAGTGCTTATTTTTCAGAAAAATGGGAAGTGGGTGTCCACTAGATCTGAACTGCTCTCTGTCATCTCGCTCTGTAAGATTTTGTTCTCTTGATCAGACGTCGCAGCGATTCGCTAAAAAAACGACGAAATCCTCTTTCCATTCGTCAGAATCATTCCACAACGTGGCGAAGATTTTTATCCTGCCGAATAGCATATTTTTGAAAAGGGGGAGAAAAATTCGCGACGGGGCGGGGGCCCTAGAGAACGTGAACGCGTGTGTCGTCTGTAATCGCGCAAAGGCCGCCCGGCAACGTCACTGCGCCATCGACCGGTAAGCATATTCGTCTGCTACTTTGCTCCGTATTGTTCGCCTACGTCTGCTCCCTCGAAGCGTGTGCTGCACGCCCTCTGGATCGATCTGGGGGCTGAACTGCACTTTTGGCGATTTTAGCGCTCGATTTGGACCTGTTCTCGTGCTCGGAGAGGTGGGGAGAGTGCTGCGTTGGATTCCTCGGGATCTCAGCTATCGAATGAACCCCTAGTTGGTCCGAATACACCGTTTTTTCGGCTATTCCGCGCCGATTTCCCCACCTGTCTCTGAGAACTTGGCACGAACGTCCATTTCGAGCACCCAGAGAACCCCACAGGCTGACATTGGGTCATGTGTATGTGTCGCTGTGCTTAGATGCAGTAGTGACGCTACTCGGGGAAAGAACGCAGCACGTAGGGGCGCAGCATGGATATTATGCAGGAGTGATGGTCGCTGATAAGTGTTGTTATTGTATCCGTTATGTGTTGGAATCCGCATAGGAAACCCGCGATGGCGTCGGACAGCGACGGCATCCCCAACAGCACTGTCGTACTTATCTCCATCCGCAACAAACTTGTAGAATATAAAGAATCGCTCTTGCGGTATGTGCTTGCCTGTCAGCTGTGCTGTTGCGATTCTTTTCGACGTTTCTAACAGAAAAATGCTATATTGCGTATGTAGGCAGTTGCTAGACGAGCGAGAGGCAGTTCTTGCAGCGAGCAAGGAGCAGGGGCCGAAGGACACAAAGGAGAGCGATGATACTAGTGTGGCGGGGCAGGAGACGGCGCTACACGAGGAGGAGAAACAGGTTGAGGCAGTTGACGTTGAATACCCAAAGGCACTTGATGATGGAAAATTTGCAGCTCCAGTTGGAGAATTAACAGCAGAAAAGGAAAGCGAGAACGTGGAAACTCCAGAGGAAGTTGTGGGAAAGTCATCCGCAAAAAAGAAAGCTAATGATGAGGTTTTGCTGAAAAAGAGGAGACTGGCCGAGGAAGAGGTGGAAGCATCAGCGGATGCTGAGATTGACATTATTCCTGCCAAAAAGGCGAAGAAAAGCAAGCCGGGAAACCAGGGGATAGCAAGCAACGGCGTTAAAGGCACGGTGGTGGAGAACGAGACGACAAATACACGACATGTGCAGGAAGATTTTCCTGAAGGAACTCCATATTGTGTCGTAAGAACGTCGGTGCCTCCGGCCAAGTATTTAATGCAGAAAAAGCGAGAAGAAGAAGCTTCGGATCACGTGGCTTTCCATCAAAACCAGCAGCAGCACCAACCCGTTCACCTAGCTTCATCAGCACTTGCAACGGCAGATCATAGTACTAACAACGGTCTGATTGGCGACAAACGGATGTCTCGAACTTCACCACTTTCGAGCGATTCGACAAATTCAGAGTTCGAGCGAAAGTTACGCGAATTTGTACGTTTTCAGCGGGAGATTAAGATGCGGAGCTTGACTGTAACTCGAAAGAGGCAATTACCGCGATTGCCGACGCCAGCGAGGGGTAAGTCTCACTGGGACTTTCTTCTAGAAGAAATGAAATGGATGGCAACGGATTTTTCTCATGAGCGCAACTGGAAACGAGTGGTGCAACACCGTCTCGCAACCGGTGTAATTGTGGCGAAAAATGCTGAAAGTGTTCGCAAAGAACAAGAAAATCGTCAGATGGCACGAGGCATTGCGATGCAAATTTCGGCATTTTGGAGGACAATGGAACGGATAGCTGCAAGGTCAAGAGTTCGGTTGGAAGCTGCAGGTACTGAATCCTCAGGTCGTGATGAAATTGATGATGCAACGTCTGGAGATCATACCGACGAGGATGGAACGCGTGATTATGAAATTGTTGGAGCGAAGGATGGTCTTTTGGCACTGAAATACCACACTATTGATATTGGTGCCAAGAACAATGGGAAAAGAGGCATGAAGCCAGAATTGACATTATCATCTGCTAAAACGCACATGTCGTACATCGTGAGTGCAGGCAAGCGAGCACGCAGTGCTATGACTTCTTCACCAGTTGAATGTGCTGACAAAACAACGTCTGCCGTCTGGGCACTTCGTGAGGCGGCCTTTCGGGAATTGCATGCGAGGTGCACTACTTTGCAGTCAAAAGGAGGCCCCGCTATTTTTTTGGCGGCCTTTCAGCTTCTTGCGTTGAGGTGGATGCTTGATTTGTACTCCAATGGTCTCAACATGTTGCTGAATGATCAACTCGGCATGGGAAAAGCGACTACCATTGTTGCCTTTTTAACTTTGACCGAAATTGTGGCAGCAAACACACATCATCAACAAGGTGATGTTGAAAGTGCTTCAAGGACAGGAGATGCAAGTTCCGATAAAACTGTAGGCCCTCACTTGATAATTGTGTCAGAAGAAGAGCTTCATAAGTGGCGATATTACCTTCGGATATGGAATCCAGACAAGCGTATCCAGTTATACGATGGCCCTGGCAACGCACAATCTCATAGAAATCAGCTTCAACGCGAATGGAAGATAAAGTCTCGAGCGCACGCCCAGAAGAATGAAAACGATTTTCTTATAGCTCCGCCCAATGAAGACGATGAAGACGAAAAGTTGGACGATGACGAACGCGCTGAGCCTGTCTACTGTGTGTTGTGTCCTGTGGACGCGTTTGCTGAAGACCGAGATGCCTTTGTGGCGTTTACAAATTGGCAGATGGTTGTTGTGGAAAATGAGCGTGGTGGTCATTTTAATGACCCTGCATGCGTATCTGCACTACAAGACCTTCGACAGCATCAGCGTAGAATATTATGCAATGGCCAGCCGATTGAGAACTGGAGAAATACTGCCCTTCGATTACAGTACGCTGAGTTTCTGGTGCGAGAAGCTTCTTCGGTCGAGGGAAGTGGTGTGACTGAAGGCAAGCAGCATCGAGTTGAGGCATGGCCAGTGCAGGAGCTGCAAGTGGAGAGGGCGTCTGTATCAGAGGTGATGCAGCTGTATGGCAAGTCGTCAAGTGTTCGAGCCTCGTTATGGAAGGCTTCATCCCAGCAAGAAGACACGCCTCAGTTTATGAATGCGTTGTTTCTTGCCTTGTCTTGTCTCAGCTTACGGCGGGTCCGGAGTGAAGTCGAGTCTGAGTTGGGTAAGATTGAAGAAATTAGTCTTAGCTGCGAACTCAGTGCGTCGCAAAAACTGCAGTACCGCAACGCGTTAAGTGGATTTGCCGCAACTCTGGACACTGCAGGTGGCCGCGAAGAGCGGCTGAGTGTGTGGTTACAGCTTCTACTTCACCTGCGTGAGATCTGCAACTGTGTGGATATCGTGAACGATGTGGACAAGTTAGGGCACGCTGATATGAGGTTTCTTGCTGGCTGTTCCACTAAGTTGGAGACTCTGGAGCCGCTATTACGCCGTCTGGTGCTTCAGGAAGCCAAGAAAGTGGTGATCTACTGCCAATTCAACGCCATGTTCCCTATTCTGGAGCTTTTTCTGTCTCTGATGGATATAAACTATGTGCGGGTGACAGGCTCGATCGCTATGCAGCGCCGAGCTCTTTGCCATTTCGCTGACCGGCCAGTAGTTCGTGTTGCGCTCGCGTCTACTCGATTGTCCACGTCCAACGGCGGGCAGGCAGTGTCAGTATTTGGTGGGGAGGCTATCATTGTTGTTGACGGTGACTGGAATGCTACATGTGATGCAAAACTTCGCGCAAGCTGGGCTAAAATGGCGGTTGGTGGAGCAGATACTCTCCCAGTCTATCGCTTGCATTGCGAAAATACCATTGAGGCGTCATTATTACGAGCTGGAGCTTCGCTGACCGAGAAAGTGTTTGGTGAGATGACCCCACAAGATCTTCTCGCTGTTCCTTCCGACATGGCATTGAACTTGAAGATAGAAAAACCGAGCTGGTGGTCTTCGACCGCTACCAGCAGTGGTGGAAATAGTTTGACTGGCTCCGGAACACTTGCAAAGCTATCGAACGTGGCCCAGCAAGTGGAGAGAAATGAAAAATATTGTGGGGATCCAAGTGAGCTGGAGTCGCCCCTGATTGTACACAACGGGGATCTCGATGCAGAGGAGCATCTTCTGCTGGCCAATACGGACGAGCTGACGCCTGTGGAATGGTACGCCGTTAACTATGTGCATGGGGTGACAGACACTAAACACCAGGGAAGTGGTGAGTCCAAGAGAGTCGAACAAGATGTTGGGAACCTTGAAGATGCTGGCTCCTGGAAGGATAATAGCGCATTCCTGCAGTCAGATCAACCCTCTTTTGAGAAATTGGCTGCTATGGATGCTGATCGGCAATGGAAAGAAGGCGATGCCACATCGCAGCTCTTTTACACCCTCGACGGCAGCTCGACTGACGAAGGTGTGCTCGAGAAATTGTTTATGCAGATGCGTATGGACGGCCTGGAGACCCATTTCGATGTGTATAAACCTCCACAGCCACCTCAGCCAAAGGCTGTGGCGCCACCACTGGCACGGCTCTCTTCGGAAGTGGGCTCGAGCACGGCTAACCAGATGACTTTCAGAGTATCTTATCGTGTGCAAGCACCACCACCGCCTGCACTTTTGTCTGGGAAGTCACACAGTGACCATGCTGTTGATCTATCCAAGCTTGCCAAGTCCAACAAGAAGCAACGGGCTAATTCTACTTCTATGACATCGAGGACTGGTTTGTCTGGACTAGCTTCTGGAAACTCAATGAACGCTGCTACGTCTGTAGGTGTGAAGCGCAAACTCGAATCGCAGTTGAGTGGTCTGAAATCAGGCCCACAAAAGGAACAGCGTGTGGATCTGGAAGGTATTCCCGTCCCCGATGTATCGGAATTCGTAGACGACGATTTCTGGGGAGATACGAATTTGGATGCGCTTGATTCCGCTGAATGGGATGATCCTGCGCTTCTAAGTGGTATCTTGGGTGTTGGAGTTGGCGACACTGGAACTGGAGCGTCATCTATAGCTTCGTCATCGGGTACGGCGTCCAGTGGTGCATCTGCAGCCGGGGCGAATAGTGCAGCAGCAGGTTCTTCAGGTGCTGGAGCGCATGCAGATTCGGGTCACTTAAAGACAGGTCAGAAAGGTTCCAAAAAGGCAAAGACTGGAACAGGACGAGCTCGTAAAAGCAGCATGTCCTCTTCTGACTCTGGACGTGATACATGGAGCTTGCAAGACGATGTTGTGCTCAAGAAACTTTTCGAGCTCTACGGCGCCAACTGGACTCTTATTGCGCAAGTGTTTAACTCGTCGACGGCAATTTCGCGTTTTGTGTGCAAGAAACGTTCACCGCGACAGTGCTACGACCGCTATGGCAAGATTATTTCCGGTAGCTTTGCTGCTTCAACAACTGGTACAAGTGTTATGACTGCCACAACGAAAGATGGGAAGTCGCTGAAAGCGCAGCGTGCTATGGCGGCTGCAAACGTTGCGGCTGCTCAGCTTACACCCGCTGTACTAGACGCACGTATTGGCTTGCCTCAAGACGAACTGCTTCTGAAGTTTCCGTTGCGTCATTCTCTACCAGGAATGCCACCACCTTCTATCGTGAGCACACCTACCCTGGTGGAGATGACACTGACTCACAGAAAGCAATCAAGTGTTGATGCAGCTGCAGGCAAGAAAGCCGCAACTACGGGTGGTGTGGATGATTTGAAGTCTATCAAAACCTCGTTCGACGCTATTATCCAGTGCATGAAACACAAGACGTCACCACCGCCGATCCCAATCCCTGTCGGATCCGTAGGGACCAATGCGTCCGTTTCGACTGCAGCACCTACGACAATTACGGCGCCTAGCTCGACAGATCTGGGTACAAAAGCATCGCTCACTGCAGCATCGTTTCCTCCTACACCGGTTACTGCTGCAGTCCCAACACCCCCAGTTACCACGACGCCTACAAAAGCTAGTCCAAAAGCTGCCAAGAAAGCTACTGTTTCACCGCCGCACAAGTCGCACACGGACATGATATCACTGCTACCAACGGCGGTGCTTGGTCCCGATGAAGTGATCAAGCGAAGCAAGGAGGCCGCAGTAGTGGCTGTACAAGCAGCAGCAGCCGTAGCATCTGTCGGGCGTGATGGATCACCTCTCTCTGCGAGTGGCGATGTCATGTTAGGAGCTGGTTCGGGCTTCGGTGCGTCGGTGAGTGGATCGATGCCGCGACGTTCGCACGCTGCAAGTATCTCGAGCGAAATGAGTGCTGTCAGTGTAATGGCTCCTTCAGCGATCCCAGCAGCGGCTGCATCGTCAGGGTCCTCTGCACAAATTACTACATCTGCGACAGCACCACCGTCGTGGGGCGGCGGTATGATCCAATCAAACGGATTAAATGCTAGCGCACCACTGGATCTAGGTGCAGCGTCCACAGTCCCTGGAGCTAGCAGTGGTGACCCACCGCGCTCGTCAATGCCAGTTACTACGTCGACGCTGCTGCATGTGCTTGACCGGATGCCTGAGATCAAGAACAAGATCCAGTCGATCCTAAACCGTACGGACTGCTCGGAGTCGCAGAAGGTGGCGATGATCGCTCGGTTGCTCAGCAACACAAATGCCATTAACAACACCAACGCTCTTGGAGCGCCAGGATCGATGTCTACGCCTAGTGGAGAGGCTCAGAGCAACAACTCCATGCTGTCAGCTCTCACTGCTGACCCAGGTATGCTCAACTCGTCTGACATGCTCCTGGACACGGAGACACCCATCCCGATGCCAGTTTCATTGGGTGCACCGTCACCGTCAAGTGGGGCTTCCTCATCCGCGTTGACTTCACAAGGACAGCAGCTTCAGCCTCCAGCAACGTCGTCGCAGCCGTAGTCTGTAGTGTATCTATGTATACAACCAGCAGTACAGCCCTGCACCAGCCTCAGCTAACGAAAACAACAAATAGATAGCCAAGTAGTACCTATGCACGTGGTCGCTACAACAAATAGATACCCAAGTAGTAGTACCGACGATGTCCACGACTTAGCAACATCAAGTTGAAGTCCTACAAACTATTTGCAGCCAAGAGGTGAAGAGGAAGCAACACGCTTCATGCTCGTGTCCTACCGGTGCATGTACATGTAGCTGCTGCGACCACCATCCAGACATACTAAAAACTGGAAGAAACGACTGCGCTGGTCGGACAGCGTACACGTTGAATGCTCAAGTAGCAGCGAGGAATCTACGGCTGTCGTTGCGCCAACAAGTACGTGGCACTGTTCAGTAGAAGTACTGTAGCAGAGACTGCCGATCTGCCCATCTTTGCAGACCAGAGCAACACCCGCGGATTCTTCCAGGCCGAAGAATTAACACCCTAGCAAAACGCTTTAGACACAAACGTTCAATATCCACAGAGATCAATGCATGCATGTAACAAGAAGTTTAGCCGCTGTAGATCTTTATATTCACCCAGTGGATAACGGAGACTATTCACAGTTTAAACCTCCTTGGTGATCGGCCTGCATCACCTCTTGCACATCATGACGTCACGCTTCGACCTCACCGATTGGATAAAAACCAAAGCAACAAATCCGATTGGCTCTTCATCTCATGTACACCACATCATCTTATTCACTATCCCCTTTCTTTCACACACTTTATAAATAATCGCCGTGGATCCCGAAGGTCGTGCCACCACCACTGGTATCAGTCTCCATCCGCCACAGCTTCAGCTTCAGTCCCCGACTTTCCAGCTGCCCCCGAGAGCCGTTGTTACGCTTGACTGTATCACTTGACAAATGGTGGACGGCCCCAAGACGAAACGTATCATCACGTGGCAGGAAGTGCAGCAGCACTCGACGTACGCCAACGCGTGGATTGTCATTCACCACAAAGTTTACGACATCAGCAAATGGGACTCGCACCCGGGGGGCATGGTCATGCTTTCGCAAGCTGGGGAGGACGCTACTGACATCTTCACAGTATGTCACCCCACAAGCTCTTGGAAACTACTGGAGCAATTCTACATCGGTGACGTAGACGAGAGCACTGCTCCGGGCACGAAGGACCTTTCGGAGGAACAGAAGGCCAAGAAGGCCAAGACGGACGAGTTCATCGGTGCTTACCGTCGTCTGCGTATCAAGATCAAGGGGATGGGACTCTATGACGCGAGTATGGTCTACTACGCCTGGAAGATCCTCAGCACCTTCAGTATCTGGATGACCTCTGTGGCGATCTGCTGGCACTTCGATAGCTGGCCCATGTACATCCTCGCGGCTTGTGTTATGGGTCTCTTCTGGCAGCAATCCGGTTGGCTTGCACACGACGTGCTGCACCACCAAGTGTGGGACAACCACATGATCGGCAACGTCATGGGCGTCATTATCGGCGATATCTGGATGGGTTTCAGTGTGCAGTGGTGGAAGAACAAGCACAACTTCCACCACGCAGTGCCGAACCTCATCGGCGACGCTAAGACCAAGTATCTCGGTGATCCGGACATTGACACGATGCCTCTGCTGGCTTGGAGCAAGCACATGGCTTCGCGCGCCTACGAGTCGAGCTGGGGCCCGTTCTTCGTCAGTAACCAGGCTGTCATGTACTTCCCGCTTCTGCTCTTCGCCCGTTTCAGCTGGTTGTTGCAGAGTTACTACTACGTCTTCAAGGGCTTCGCGTTCGGCCAGTACGACCCTGTGGATCTCCCTAACGGCGAGAAGTTCGGCCTCCTTGTGCACTACTTCTGGAACGTGGCGCTGCCTATCGTCACGGGAATGTCAGTTTTCCAGGGTTTTACTTTCTTTATGCTCTCGCAAATGTCTTGCGGCGCCTTCCTGGCCGCTGTCTTTAGCGTGGGCCACAACGGTATGTCTGTGTACGAGCGTGACGAGAAGCCCGACTTCTGGCAGCTGCAGGTCACCACTACGCGCAACATCACGCCTGGGTTCTTCATGGACTGGTTCTGTGGTGGTCTCAACTACCAGATCGAGCACCACTTGTTCCCCATGATGCCGCGTCACAACCTGCAGAAGGTCAATCCGTTGGTCAAGTCGCTCTGCAAGCAGTACGATGTTCGTTTCCACGAGACGGGATTCTACCGCGGACTGGTTGAGGTTGTGGACGAGCTGGCGGACATCAGCAAGGAGTTCCTGCTTGAATTCCCCGCGATGTAACTCCGGTCTCATCTCGTGAGTGAAGGAAGCAATGATCAAAACAAGCGCAAAGCGGCGCATGCATGTTATCCATCTCTTGTAGGAGGTTCGCTCGTCCAGATCTCGCTCTTCGATAGCAGTCGGAACTTTGTAGACCCCTCTAATGAATTCAACACATCATAGCAAGATTGATTTTTCCAAGAAATGGTTGAAGTTGTCTTGTCCCAAGGCTCTCATTTTCAGTCTTCGCGCGAAGACACGTGAAGCTATGGCGGCGCACGCATCACCACCGATCATGATTCCTATTCCTCCTTACCTTCTACCCAGCCTTGATCGTATCAACGCTGCTCTGGAAGTGGCTGCGGAACAACCTCCTCCAGCCCATGGCACGTTGCGTGTGTGCCAGGCAACGGAAGATGAATGGAACGCGTTTGCTATTACTGACGGAAATGTCGTTCATGCCAATTTTCTGGAATGGTTCGCTGACTCTGAAGAAATTCACATGATCGAGTTCGACAACAACCCGCACGGAAAGTATATTATCAACTTTAACCGTGTTGTGTTTAAGAAGAAACATGTTGATCGGTGGATCGCTTCTTGTATGGGCGCTGCCAACTTGCTAGGGACAAGATGGTGCCCAGATCTCAGCTACGGACCACGCCGAACAACTCCGGGATCTGTTCTTCCTCCAGGTGTTCCGTCATTTGACGAATTTATGACGATCAAAGTTGAGATTGGAGTCTCGCAGCCGTGGGGAATGGAACGAGGTCAACTTGACCGCAAGGCGATTTCTGTGTGGGGTGAAATGCCAGGAGTCGAGTATGCGCTTTGTGTGAAGTTGGATCCGGATTTCACGAATGCCGAATACAAGTTGTACGACACCCGCGCGAATCCACTGGTAGTATTGGATCCAATTCCAATTGTTGCTCCAAGAACGGTGATCCACTTGGACGGACGTCGAGTTCTCGGTATTCCACCAGGAAAAGCACTTCCACGATTCTTCCCTAAAACTGTTATGGTGGATTTGTACACTCCATTGATTCAGTCGATGGAATGAGCTAACTGACTTGACACCTGTGCACCAGCAGCTTCAGAGATGAGTATCAAATGAGATTGAATCTTTCATTCAAATGAATTTAACTCCATCTCAATTGGTCCACCTTCTACTGCAACTTCCTCCTACATATACCGTAGTTGCGGACGTGGCGGGGGTGGCGCTGGTTGACTCTTCGTCTCTGTATTCCCCGCTGCAAACGTCAATTGCAAAGTGAACGTCTTGCCGTCCTTGTCCCAATTACTGAAGAACTTGCCCTCACTCTTGTCGACATCGTCATTAGGGATCTTGAACGCCACCGTCTCGTACGGTTCACAAGCGAACAGCAGATACTGCCAGCGTTTATCCGGCGCCTCCACCTTCTGCTCAAAAGCCGACATGAATCTGTGTCTTGGCTGCAATTTGTCTGCGATTTCCGGATACGCCACTTGGAACAAGAGGATCCTCGCGCCCGTGTCCGGGTCCCTCTGTTTAGTCACCTTGTAACCAGGGAGTCCGATCTTCAGAGCTCTCGGTTTCGCCGCAGCGGCAGCCGCTGCCGCTCTAGCTGCTTCGAGATTGGCAGCAGCAGTTGAATGCGCCGAATCTGCTGCTTCTTTAGCTGCACGTCGAGCCAAATTGGTCTGATGACGCTTGCCCTGTGTGTGCGCCAAGTAATTCCCCTCGTTATTGTGGAGAGTGAGACAGAGTTTACACTCGTAGCTCCCCAAATGATTCTTCATAAAGTACGGGTCCTTAGCCAGATCTACCGTCTCTAGCGCCAGCTTACGCAGACGCTCACGACGGTCCACATTGCTCTGCGACTCGGACGCTACACCGCCCGAGCCAGGCTTGGAGCCCACACGGTTCTGGAAGTCCATGGCTGGCCAATTTGTATGGATTGGACGATTTAGGATTTGGATAAAGGATTTAGAATTTGATATTTGGATTGAATTGTTTTTAAGATTTAGCACACCATTACAATACCAGAAAAAATTTTAGGGAAGAATCTTGGAAGTGCTTTTCTTGGTGGAGTACCGAGAACTCGACGTCCGTCCAAGTGGATCACCGTTCTTGGAGCAACAATTGGAATTGGATCCAATACTACCAGTGGATTCGCGCGGGTGTCGTACAACTTGTATTCGGCATTCGTGAAATCCGGATCCAACTTCACACAAAGCGCATACTCGACTCCTGGCATTTCACCCCACACAGAAATCGCCTTGCGGTCAAGTTGACCTCGTTCCATTCCCCACGGCTGCGAGACTCCAATCTCAACTTTGATCGTCATAAATTCGTCAAATGACGGAACACCTGGAGGAAGAACAGATCCCGGAGTTGTTCGGCGTGGTCCGTAGCTGAGATCTGGGCACCATCTTGTCCCTAGCAAGTTGGCAGCGCCCATACAAGAAGCGATCCACCGATCAACATGTTTCTTCTTAAACACAACACGGTTAAAGTTGATAATATACTTTCCGTGCGGGTTGTTGTCGAACTCGATCATGTGAATTTCTTCAGAGTCAGCGAACCATTCCAGAAAATTGGCATGAACGACATTTCCGTCAGTGATAGCAAACGCGTTCCATTCATCTTCCGTTGCCTGGCACACGTGCAACGTGCCATGGGCTGGAGGAGGTTGTTCCGCAGCCACTTCCAGGGCAGTGTTGATGCGATCAAGGCTGGGTAGAAGGTAAGGAGGAATAGGAATCATGATCGGTGGTGTTGCTGGCGTTGCCATAGTGCACGTGGCTTCAATAGCAAGTTCTGGTTTTCTGGTTTTGTAGGTTCGATTCTTAATGGGAAATAAGGAAAGGCATCGGTAGGCCTTCAGTTTTTGAGCGTCCAAACCTCCCTTGACAAACCAACCTGGGAACTTGAGCTTGTAGAACGCCTTTTGAGCTACTTCTTTAGCGATCCACCCTCCCTTTCTTGTGGGTTCTTAATGTGTGAAAAGAAAAGCAATTACGAGAACAAAATCTGAAGACGCATTATTCGTACTGATAGAGACGTCTGGGGCAGAAAACAAATTGTAAAACGTTATTGGTCCTGAGGCACAATTTGCCAAGTACTTATTAAAATACTACTTATGAAGCATTATGTCCGCACTCGCACTGTCGTATCAATGGTAAAGACGAGGGTTTTCCATGTACTTGGCAAACAAGTTGGAAATATACGTGGCTTGTTTCGTGCTCATACCTCCTCCCTTCATTATCTTGAAGACATCCAAGGCTTCCTTCTTCATCACCTTTAAATCCGCGAACTCAGTGACGAGTTGCTTGATCGCCGAGAATTCGTCGTCTAGTTTCATCAGCTGAGCCAAGTTAATGCCTCTCTCTTCGCTGTAGTCGTCGGAACGCAGTAGTCGTTTGCCATCAGTGGTGTCTTTTACGGTGTATGCTTGCTTGCCCTCAGTCCAGAAGACGCTACCGCACATGAAAAGCGCGGATACGAGAAGGATGCTGGCCAGACGCATGATCACTTCCCCTTTGGTTTTTAAATTGCGATGCGCCTTGGAAAATTGGGAAGTGTTACATGTACCACTTATCCAAACGAGCGTTTACCCGACGTTGTCCCCCAAACCGTTTTGGTAAAAAGCCTCGTAATCCAAGTACATGTAAGTAGACTACAGTATCGTCAATCGCAACAAGATCCACTTCACGATTCTCCGTTTTCGACGAGAACTTTAGTAACATCCAAAATGTCGCTCCGTTTACCAGAAATACCGATAACACATCAGCATTGCTCTGTAGAGGTCATTTTGTTAGTGATATCAACTGCCCCACCCTTTTTGGACATCAGCAGGGCTTTGTCTCCGACTGCTTGAATATCTGTAAAGCTGTATATCCATGCTGTATTCGTTTGCTCATTTTCAAGTAGTAACGTGATCAATTTTTCCTACCAATGCCATTATTGTTCAAATAAAGCACCGCCTCCTTGAATGAGAGGAGTGTTATCGAAGTAATTGACGTAACCCAGAGTTTTTTATGTATGTTATTGTTTCTCCTGGCACTCTACATGTAGGAAAGTATCTCCATTCTGCAATTAGGACCAGACACGCTGGCTGGCCTACCTAGCAGTAGCTATGATATCTTCAAAGGAATTCGACGCAAATGTACCCATTGACAAGGCCCAGAAACCAGCACTCTTCATGCATTTGCTTAACTGCATCTCTACTGGAGATTCTCCAGAACTACATTCCAGCAGGATGTAAGATATTTTGCCTCTTGTCGAATGCTTTCTTATAGCTCTTGTAGACCCCCCACATAGGATCGTCAACGTATGGAAATTTCATCTTCAGCTTGGTAGCAACGTAGGCAGGATCCTTCCCCTTAGCGAGCCAACCTGGGAATTTGAGTTTGTAGAGCGCCTTTTGAACTGTTTTTTGCGCGCCCCGTTCCTCGTCTTCAGTCCTCAGGGATTTCTGGACACCCGTTTTGGAATCTGTGTCGATAGCCTTGGCGTCAGCAGTTGCAGCGTTGGATAGAATCGCGATGACGAAAACCAAAAGCTGGAAACGCATTCTTGACAGTGGAGATTTCAGTTTGACGTGCGCTGTCGATGGCAGAAAGCCAATTACTGAGTGATTCATGTACTCATCAAGGCTGTAGCAGCAGATCCCATGATTTTTCGCCCTACATACAGTTTGGTTAGTCGTTCCTGAAAGAAGAAGCTACACGACGTAAATTGCTACAGTCGGACACTTCAGACGCATTTAATGAAACGTGCTGAGTCGCCGAAAAGTAAGATTCGCCTATCAGAAAGTTACTGTCGGACCAACAATTCGTGGGCTGTAGGAACGAAAACTTTGATTTTGCTTCCTCAATCGCGAAAAATATTTGTTGCCTACCGAAATTCATCCAACTTGCTGGAATTGCAACATTTGATGCCGTGACGTTTTTCTCCAATCCATTGGGATTATAGGAAGAGGAGTATGATACCACACTTCAACGCAATGCAAAATTACAAACACGACTTAGCGAGTCTTCAATAATAGCTCTCGTTATTGACTAAACGAATTTATGGTCAGATCCATAGCATTGGTAATGGAAGGCTTCTGAGGTCTCAAAATGCTTTTTTTTTCTTATCAGAGAATTTGAGAGTCTTTCATTTCTGCGTGTTACCAATTCATTCTCCAAATCTTCCAGGTCCAAGTACGATGGTCAAGCTCTTACCGGCCAAGACATCCAGACGTGGATCAATGGAAATCCGATACATGCCCTCCGAGAAAACAAATCCAGGTAGTTCAACGAGAAATGCCAGATTCGACCTTGTCAATGTTATGGCGTGAAGAAATGGAGGAAGCAGTGCGGGAAGCTATCAAACTATTTGATGAGCGGCGTTCAGTATATTCAGTATTGACATGCAAGCACTGGGCGCGGAGGAACTCGTAGAGAATATGGGATACGAAAACGAGCTCATTTATGACGTTGTAGAAGACTTTGACTGTTCGATTGATCCTTAACCATGGCAAGTGGATATAGCTGAGGATTCCGAAGTTCAACGAAAAGGATACATGCAGTATTTCAAAGAAAACCTTCACGGTTTCTTACATCAGGGTGGAGATTCTCCAAGAGTTTCTGCTGGAATACAACGCAACTTCATGTAGATCAAAGACGCATAACAAATGAAGAGCTTGCTTAAATGCAATTCTTCCAGTCTGTTATTCGGGCTGAAGGGGAAAGCAGATCTGATGATAATTAGTGAATTAGCATTCAAAATTAACGACGCTTTCGCTAGTCTGCTCTTTGTCGTCGACATCAAGTGTGGATCCGGGAACATTTCTTTAAATGCTCCCGTCTGCAATAAACAAAATTTGCATAACAAGTATCATAATTTGAGCTCTTCGTTGTCATTGGATTCACTAAACTACGACGAACAGAATGTGCAACAAATCAACTAAGGTCAGGGGACGATGGTACTTGCTGCACAAATTCCCAGCTCTTTTTCCACGATGCAGAATCGTTACACTCCAGTACACCACCTTCTTCCTGAACAGTGGCGATATCTGTTGATTCCTTGTTCATGACTGCTTTTGGAGTTCTTCCATCGTCATCGTTCGCAAAATTTGCCAAGACTTCAAGAACATGGTCGAGCTCTGAGTTCTCATCCGCCTCAAACACGAGCATTGTCGTTAGTAGCTCCCATTGGTCTTCGTTCATGCATTGAGGCCTTCTCGCCGGAATGCCACGTGCTTCGTAACATTTGCGGAAATCAACGTGCTTGCAGTTGCACCATGGATACTCCGTTCCGCTAATGGCAGCAACAACGCACATTCCCAAGGAGAAAACATCGCCTTTAAATGTCGGTTTCTGCTGTAGAGCGCCTTGATCTTGATCGTTTGATTCACTGTGACGTAAACTGAGATCAAAACCCGTGATCACAGCAACCCCGTGCTGATTGACGCCAATGTTTCGCCCATTGAGGCCTCCGTGCACAATATTGTGGTTATGCAAGTACCTGAGACCTGCAGCCGCTTGAAACATCAACTCGTAAACTCGTTTCGGCTCTGGGTTTTCCCTCGCGACGTAGGCATCCAGCGTTTCCACACGTTCAGAGACAATGAAATATGGTTCAGTGGTGAAATTGGCACCGTAAAAGCGTCCGATGTTGTTGTGGCGTAACTCCGACCATAACTTGACCTCCGTCTGGAATCGGTTCACGTCCTCTTCGAGCTTCAGCTCCTTGACTGCAACATCAGTAAAAGCCCATTTGGCGTAATAGAAACCTTCAGCAGTCGCTTCAGACTGACAAGAGAGTTCGTTGGGCTGGATCATCCAGGATGGATCATCACTCGACGTTTCCACAGTTTCAAGCAGTTCAATTCTCCACAAGTCCATGTTGTCTCGAATGTTTTTGTCTATGGCGTCAACTACATCCGTACCGGAATAACGTAACAAGCCGGCAAAGGCGCGGTTTTGAAGAGCGATCCGTCCTTCTCCAATATCGCATTCTCGCCAGTGTTGTGCTAGGTCTTGATCATCGACATCTACAAAGTCAACAGTCTTGTGGTTGAGCGACATAACCACCCCCGTTCCTGTGTTTTTGTAGATAAAATACCCCCCACTAACCGGAATCCGTTGCCACGTATCGTAACTTTCAGTTCCTTTCATCTGCCTGAGAAGATACCCAGACCCGACACTCTGCAAAGTGACCATCTCTGGCATTGTGTGTGGTCGGTGGTGGAAGATCAGATACCAGTGACGTTCGAGATACTGTAAATCATCTGCACTTGTTTGGATTTCCCTCGAACCGTAATGGTCGATGAATAATCTGCTCGAACGGTTTCGGAGACCTATGAACATGTCTTCGTACACGAACTTGTTTTCGAACCACTGGCATTTAGGATCATCCATGGCGTCACGCCTAGCCACCGTATCGCCAGAGCCTACTTGAAGGCTCAAATGTTCCAGTAAGTTACCAGTGGCGACGTTCTTATAGGCGAAGTAGTTCCCCCCTAAAGGAATCCGAAACCATTGGTGAGTTGATTCATTCAATGTGAAGTCAAAAGCTTGGGCGGTATTGGTGGCCAGATCTTGCTCTAACACCATGCCAGTGCGGCGGTTTACGATAGACACAATACAGCTCATGAGTGTTCGTCTTGGACAAATGGAAAGTGAGGGAAGCTTAGGTATAACAAGTAATTGATTTCTTCTCGTGGGGTTGACATGTTCAACCCATGGTCTTATAGGTATCATAGTACATCTTGTAGTTCTTGTAGATTGGCCAGTTCTCGTCTCCAATCGATGGATTCTTCAGCTCGTTATATGCGTCTTCTGGGGTCTTTCCAGCCGCGTACCACGCTGGGAACAACTGTGTGTACATGGTATTGCGAGTTTCTTCATTAGCAATCGGATCGTCTTCACTTGTGCTGGATTTTTGGCTCCTTAGTCTTCTCAAGGCGTTAGTGTCGGTGGTAAATGTCTTGACAGAAGGGTCTGATGCGATCACTTGGGCACTTGTTACCGGATTTAAGCAACTCCAAGCCAGGAAGCCAGCGATTGCCAAGAGCATGCGGTAATGGTGCATAATTGCTTGTTGGTATGTGTGAGCTGGGGGACTGTGCACTGCAGTGAAAATTCTTGAATGCTGTGCTACGGGTACTGCCATAACGCTACGTGACCTCGCGTACAAAACCGTCTGTGTTGATGTGCAGTAAAGGTATGAATTACGAACGGCATAGATCGCGTTACGCCAAGCCAATCCCCTATCATGTCACGGGTTCGAAATTTGAAGGAGGTTGCAGCAGAGCTCCTACAAGTAAGATTTGCATCCCGGTAACGTTTCAAACAAGCACGTTTGCTTGTGCCGGTGCATGGTACGGAAACAAACGGCGTTGTATGTTGCTGCATTTACCAGTGCCTTCCTCTACTGATTGCATGCATCTTGACGTTGCAGCTGCCTGTTACCAGCAGCGGTAAACGTACATGTACTTCAACGATATACATATCTCTATAGCAGCCAGACGAGAAGCGAATATATTGTGTCGACTTCTTTCTTGAGGTTGCAGCAACGCTAGAAGGGGGCTTCTGTTAGATAAATGATGAGCTCATTACTGGATGTATTGTCTAAAGCTGTGATATACTACAGGATACGTAGCGTATCGTTGGCCATCATGTAGTTGAGCTGCGCAATGTGTAGATGTGGGTTCATCTTCGACATCGTCGCAATTCACGTACCAATTCCTGGAGCTTTTCGTGTTCTGCATTCAATCGAAGAGCTCGAACAGCAAAACGAATATCAGGTCGGTCTTCAGGACGTAGCTGGCACATTTTTTGTATAAGAGACCACTGACTCGACGTAAAGGAACCGGAAGCAGGTGGAAGACGACCACGACGAACGTGAAAACTCACAGCGGCATCAGGTAGTTCACGTCCCCACGGGAATACGCCAGTTACAGCCTCAATGATGCACATTCCAAGTGAGAAAATATCCGAAGCGAATGTAGCAGACTCGCCATTAGCTCCCATACACTCTGGAGCTTTCCAACGAAGCGCTCCGACAGGGCTACCAGGAGAACTAGCTCCATCAGATGCTACAGAACTTAGTCCAAAGTCCGTAAGCTTTGCACGTTCGTCCTCTCCGATCAAAATGTTGTCCCCTTTCAGATCTGCATGGACAACACCACGCTCGTGTAGGAATTCGAGTCCTAGAGCTGCTTCATATAGCTTATCCCACGCCAGAATCCGCCCAGCAGTAGTTCCTTCCGATCCTTTTAGGAAATCTGTCAGCGTACCCTTGGCGGCATATTCACAGACGAAGAATGGTTGACCGACATGGCACGCGCCGAACAAAGCGATCACGTGGGGGTGAGTCAGACTGGACCAAATATCTGCTTCGTGTTTGAAGATCACCTCTCCATCACTTGGAATAGTTTTGCCACCCCGAGTTGAGCTTCTTAGAACGCGTTTAATCACGACGGGAGAATTGAGCCAAGTACTTGCGTGAACGGATCCAAAAGCTCCAGATCCAAGAACTTTCTTGTCCATTCGCGAATCAACTTCGTATGGTGGTAGGAACCACTCCGGCAACTTCAACGCGGGGCTTCTTCGATCTGAGATTGACTCTGCAATCTCTGACGCTGCATGCTCGATAATCTTCAGCTCCTCCACTGCATAACTGCTGGAATAACGTAGACGCTCAAACTCCAAGACTGCCCAGAAACCTTCTGCTTGCCTATGCCAGCTACTTGGATCCGATTTATCGCTGGCATCCTCTTCCAGTTCTTTTAGCACTACAAAAACATCGGATACCGCTTTACAAAGCACTTGAACTTGCAGTCTTCGCAGAGCATTCCACTTCTGCTCCCAACAGTAATGAAAATCGTTCATCTTTATCGCATCCACAAGCTTTTGAAATCTGGTAGAAAGCACGAACTGGTCCAGTTCACGATGCATCTCGAACACACGGTACGCGGTTTTCCGCCCTACAGCAAGGCGCACAGCACGATTTGTGTTGAAATATCCTGGAACTTCAGCGATAAGACATTGAGCACGAGACGCAATACTCAACCAATTTTGAACAGCGTAACCGAGTCGGCGACTGCGACCAGATCCTTCGATACATGATGCCGCTTCTAACTGCAGTTGATCTGCAATGTCACTCAGTCTCAATTCTAATTGCTTGGTCATGTCAAATACTGCAGAAAATCCTTGATCGGTTGTATTGGCATGATCCAAAGACTGTCGAATTGTCTCAAGATTACTTTCGAACTGTTTCGACAAGCTTTGACTCGATGCCTGGGGTTGCTCACTGGTGGAGAGCTCGTCAACTAACTGTTTGATATCATGAACCACAGCGCTAATAGTCAGTCGTTCTTGAGGAACAGGATTCCGCATACGCCGAACTAACCGCCACTGCTCGGTTGTAAAACTTTGCGGTTGCTGCGGCAATACTTTTGCCCATTTTGTAGGGGTCATATGGCCATCAACGAGCTGGATGATGCACATTCCAAACGCAAACATGTCATCGGAAAGACGTTCGTCGCTAGTATTTCCCTCTCGCAGAACACCAAGCGGTCCAAATCCAGATAACTTAACAATATCATCACTGCTTACCAGTAACTTTTCCGTTTTCAGATTTCCATGGGCTAATCCACGCTCGTGAAGATATTGGAGACCTTGAGCAGCCTCAAGGAGCTTTTGCCATACCAATTTAGGTGAGTTAGCCCCAGAAGCACGTCGTTGCTCGTTGAGATAATCGCTTAACTTGCCGTGAGCTGCATACTCCGTCACAAAGGTTTTGTCCCCACATAACCCGTAAAGCTTGATGATATTCGGGTGATTCAATGCAATCCACTGTTTCGCCACCTCTTCAAATTCAATACTTCCTAGATGCTGCTGGATTTGTGAAACGTTCTGGAGGACCACAGGTGTATCCAGCCAAGTTCCAAGCCTCACCCGATTGTTTTGTCGTGAAGAATGGTATACCTGGTCCACCTGCACCTCATATGTTGGGATTCTCCACTTCGGGATATCTTCTCTTGGAGTTAACCTTGATGACAACTGCGTCCTTGGGACGTGTGAGCGTCGCCAGTCCGATAGAGAAGATTTCTTCACCATAGCGAGATGATCTCCACGCACAAGTCCAGCTGGAAGGGTGTCGCCACCCTGGAATATCTCCATCCTGGTCATCACCTGAGCGACTTCATTCAGCAACTGCTGCTCTCCAGCTGTGAGCCTGGCAGGCTGCTTCGTCCAGAAAAGTACATGCTCATAGAGCCCGAGCAATCGCGGCTTTAGTTTCTGGTCTGCAGCCTCTTGGAGCTGAACGCTAAATTCACCCGATACGGCTATCACGGACTTAAAGTACTGTAACTGTTGCTTGCAGTCTCGTATCCAGATATCGGACCCACTTTTAGCTGCTTTGATCTCCTCCAAATGGCCGAAATCTTCGCAAATCTTCGCTACCAAAGTGTCAACTCGATCGTGAAGTCCCAGCACGAATGTTGCTCGTTGTGGCACTTCCACAAACTCTTTGAGAGCTTGTAGAGCCTCATATTCTTTGTATAAGTCTGTAGATTGCCCGTAATAGCTTCTTGTAGACTGCATCAGACGTAAAATATCTGTTATCTCTAATTCATGATCAAGTTGACGCAATTCCGACGTATTTCGTTCTTTCAGGGCTTGCCACGTCGTCACCAGTCGCTCGATTAGTCCTGTATAGACGCACAAGGCGCTATTAGAGCTGCAGATATCGGCGAAATCTACCAGAAGCTGTTGCATTGCCATGTGAGCGGAAGAGAAGAATCAGATGAAATGGCTACACTCCTGATTCCGTACTTAATCGAAAATGGCTATCTTCAACAGGGACAAGTTATTTCGGACAAAGGTACTGACAGATGACCAGCGACTAGCCAGACGATGCAGTTGCATTCTTGTCGATCGGTACACGTAGCGAAGGCGTCAACCAACCAGCACGTCCTGTGGACGTTGTCTTCCTTCCAGCACTTCAATATCAATGCGTTTTAGGCGGATAGGTCAATGCCTCCGATCTCTTCGTTCATGGCGTCCTATCATTGCTATGGCGAGTGTGGGTAATCATCGGCATGCATCATTTTGAGCTGATTGGATGCCACTAGCGAGAGGAGACGCGAGAGGCAGCGAGCTGCAAACATCGAGGCTGACTGTGAGCAACGAACACAAGCAACAGAATGCGGTGGTTTTCACACCTTGGCTATTGCCAGTCAGGCTATTGCTGCAAATGCCACGTGTCGACCACCCGCTGTGCCGGTGCTGGCTTTGGCTGGAAATCATGCCACCGAATCTTGCTTGCAAGTGACGCGCCACGCGTTAGCTGCCCATCGGGGATGAAGGGTCCGCATTCAGGTTCCTATGAATTCACATTCCCCGTCGAAGTCGATATTACAGACAATTCCATTGTACCAGAACAGACCTGTATCTATAATTATCCTTGTTGAATTGAATTGACCATTAGAAACGAATGTGTAAGGTATTGATTGATCTGGCGGTTCTCTTGGCGCTGCTTGGGGTTGCCCTGGCCAACCACAAGATGGCTCATCGCATATTCCTGTGGCAACAAAGCAAGCCCGTTCAAAACCTGTTACACTCAATAATATAAATGATTTGAAACCTAAGTATCCATCGTGTTAAAGAAACTTCAAGCTCCATAATTCATCCACTCATATCTCCATATACAATAATATCGCTTCATAATTCGCTAAAAACCACCGCTTCATCCGTTACAAATCGTTATACCAAGGGATTGCGTGAACAGATATAATTAAAATCAGTGTCTCATCGCCCGTCTACAACTACATCGCCGCATCCTCCTTACCCCCTTCAACGGACACGAATGACGTCTGACTACTGGAGACGACTGAGAGCATTGGCCCCTGGAATGCCTCGAGCCTTCCGCTGCGCTCCGCAGTTGTCATTTCTGCATCTGCCAGCTCCTGCTCACTCCGCAACACCAAGATGATCTCCACCCAATTGCATCGCGTTATCCGTCCGGCAGTCCGTTCCTTCTCTCAATCCGCGGGCCCCAGTCGCATTCTCGTCACGGGCGGCACCGGCCAGATCGGTATGGAGCTGGTGCCTTACATGCGTCAACTGTTCGGTGCTGATGCCATTGTCAACTCGGATATTAAGGCTCCTACCGGTGCTCGCGACGGAAAATTCGTCTACTGCGACGTCCAGGACCGTGACAACATGGCACGGATCGTAGCTGAAGAGGGCGTGGACACGATCGTGCACATGGCGTCGTTGCTCTCTGCTGTGGGCGAGGCTAACCCAACTCTGGCGCTGTCGGTTAACACTCGTGGCATTCAGAACGTCCTGGAACTTGCCAAGCAGTACCAGCTTCGAGTGTTCGCTCCGTCGACAATTGCTGTCTTCGGCCCTTCAACTCCAGCGGATGATACCCCCGACACGACAATTATGCGCCCCACAACCATGTACGGACTTACCAAAGTGCATGTAGAATTGCTGGGAGAATACTACTACAACAAATTCGGCGTGGACTTCCGATCGGTGCGATACCCGGGTGTGATCTCGTCAGAGGCGCTTCCTGGCGGCGGCACTACTGATTACGCCGTTGAGATCTTCTACGAAGCTCTTAAGCACGGCAAGTACACTTGTTTCCTCAAGCCGGACGCCAAGTTGCCCATGATGTACATGCCCGACTGTCTGAAGGCCACAATGGGCTTGATTAACGCCCCTAACGACTGCCTTACTCAGCGGACATACAACATCACAGCTGTGTCGTTCACCCCCGAGGAGATCGTCGAGTCTATCAAGAAGGTGATGCCGAGCTTCGAATGTGACTACAAGCCGGACTTCCGTCAGCAGATCGCCGAGACGTGGCCGCGCTCAATCGACGACAGTATCGCCCGAAGGGACTGGAACTGGCAACACGACTTCGACTTGGACAGTATGGTCGAGGACATGCTCGTAAAGCTGGATGCTAAGCTGTCCAAGCCGGAGCACGTGCACGAAGAGACCGCGTAAATAACGTTAGCAGAAGTACTGTAGGTCACACTACGAATAGGATAAACCATGGAATATATGACAGTGAAATACCTCACACAGTTCCTCGCTCGATACCTAGGTGACGGTTCCCTGGGCTTGAGATCCAACTCAGAGTCAATGCCACGCGAGGCATTCAGCTAAAGAACTCCTGAGAGCAACATGGACAGCAGGAAGGCATCTGTGGCTTTCATCATGAATGAAAATGTCCACGTGGACGCAAAAGAACCTTCAAGTGCAACATCAATTACGAAGCGTAAAGCTCGAGAGTGCAAAGTATCAGGATGCGAGAACTACATCATCAACAAGGGTTTGTGCTTTCGCCATGGGGTAAGGCGGTCTCGACAATGGAGTCTGATAAAGTTCTAGTGATCTGATCAAAGTTACGATTGTACAGGGCGGTAAGAAGTGCTCAGCAGAAGGTTGTCACTCCAGTGCCAAGAACAACGGACTCTGTTGGCGACATGGTACAATTTTCCATCACGAGTGAGTTCATTTCTGCTGAAAATTAACATCCAAGAACGTGTTAGGTGGCTGGATCAAGTGTCAAATGGAAGGATGCGATCGACGAGGCAAATCGCGAGGTCTTTGTTGGTCGCATGGTGGTGGCACCAAGTGCTCTCACTCGGATTGTTCCAAAGTGGCAGTCTCGAATGGCTTGTGCTGGGCTCACGGGGGTGGCAAACGATGTGTATTCAAAGGCTGTAAGAAAGCTGCGTATGAACGTAACAACAACTACTGCTCGCACCACATTAACCAAACAGAGTAGGCAGCATAAGACCTCTTACCACGTAGAGCTAATATATTCTGTAGGGCTGAATGTGTATCTTCACTTTATGATGTAAAACATCTTTATTAACTCAAGTATCGATGAACAATCTCCCTTCACCTCTCTGCTCGTACTCGACTTTGAGCCAAACATGCGTCTCACCTGGCCTTCGCCAAGGGCTACAATATTAAAGAATGAGAGCAGCTTTTCCACGTTGTGCTTGTTATTCCTAGTCAATGTTTGTAGACCACGTTTTAGATATACGAAGGCAACCGATGCGCAACTCACGGATTAGGATGCCACCCTTTGCTGTGCTTGTAAACGTGGCAAAGTAGACCGTTCCTATTCATTTAATTCGGATAAACAGGCTTCGACACAACTGTAATATCGACGAGATCTCCCCATGCTTCTCACCTGTTCTGAATATCCGTGAAGGTTGATACAGTGGAGAAACAAGCTTCGCCAAGGGTAGCAATAGTAATTATCTTATTGCGTGGTTGGTAAGAACTCGATGAATGACTGAACTGTGCTTGCTACTCCTAGTCAATGTCTGTCCCGCTACATTTTAGATTCTCATCGTCTTTCACCACAGCTTGTTCTTCTGGACAATTCGAACCGATTGAACAATCAAATTCGGTCATGACCGGTTACGTCAATCAGTAAATCAAAGTCAGTAGCAATCGTTGACACTAGAGTGGGGAACAAAGTCAAAACTATATAGCGAAGAAGAAATGGGACTGCTCTGCCGACGAACTCAGCCTCTACTTCGCGAGGAAGAACGGTCAGCGACTAGATGAAAGCGAACCTGAAGCCTTAGACCTGATCCACGGCAAAATATCCGATGGCGTCAGGCAGATCATGAGCGACGAGAACAGAATTGACCCAAACACGCTAGTTCGAACGTTTCACCGCACGTGTGGCACTTACTTGCTGCTGTTTGCTCCACCTCGAATACAACGTCTGTACAGAAAGAGTGTGGCTGAAACCAGGCGCAGTTTAATCAGTACGCATCGATATTGGTGTACGATGGAGTTTTTTAGTTGTACTGACCTTTTCTTTTGACATGATGTTTGCCAGAATTAGGTCTTTTAGCTGTAGAGGACGCGGACTTGGAGAGCTTTGAAGAATTGCCGGTGTGCTGGTGGAAGAAGCTCACTTCTTACGTTTTACCCTTGAAAGTGGTCACACAGAAAAAAATGTTATGATACAGGCATCAGAAGATGCTCCGTACTTGATGGTTCCAAAAACTAAAGTCTTCATCTTCCATGTCGTACTTCTCTTCAGAGTCATACGATGAAGCGTAAATGTGCACAACTACGTGAACAAAGGGTGACACACGAGCAAGCCTCATACGAATAGTTTTAGGAAACTACAGAAGACCAATACCACCGAGTTTGTATTTCTTGAATTGCTGAGTTTCTCACGACACTCGTCTACGTTTTCACTCGAACTGGACGACCTCGCTGTCTCTGTATGAAACTCTTACATGGTAGCGTTGAAGACCGGGTTGTGTCGCGCGATGCGCGGGCCTTCCTCGTCGTACTGGGCCTTTGTGTGGCAAACACGGTAGAAATCAGGAGTCGACGCCACCATACTACCACCGAACCACACAGCGAAACGCTGCATACGGTGCGACAGCACATTCACCTCAAGAGCTTCAGCATGTGCCTGCTGGTACTTGGAGTGCAATGCGAGGTTGGCCGCCTGCCGGTCGTCAGCGAGACGCTTGATGTCGCGCTGTAGACGACGGCCAAAGTCCTTGAACATGGTGCTTCCTCCAGACAGAACAATGTTCTTGTACAGTCCACGCCGAGTATCAATGGGACACTTCAAAATGGCTTCATCCACGACATTCGGCAATGGGGTCGTAAAGTCCGTGGAGAAGATCTCCGGGTTGAAGAAAATCTCAGGAGCCAGGAAACGTTCGTATCCGACATCAATCTCCCACGGCTGCTTGGTACGCGGGTGCAGGTCCGAGTACTTGAGGAAGTACTTGTCGGGTTTCTGGTCGTACTTCTTGAACTCTTTGACGAGATCCGAGCACACGTAACTGTGCGATTCCTTCACGCGCTTAGCGACTTCGAGTGATTCCTCAGGAGGAACCGCTTCACCTCGATCACGCAGCATCTTCTGGATAAAGTGGGTAACATCCCGACCAGCAAGTGGAATGTGGCGAATGCAACTGCCAATGACATATCCGTCCGCAACGGGGATGACGTGGGTCACACCGTCACCCGAGTCAATGACCGTACCAGTCAACGATCGCTGCGATGGGTCCTTAATCTTCGGCCAGGAAGCGTACAGCGCCAACACAGCCTGCACTGCAATGTAAAGTCCTGGAACGTTGAAAGTTTCGAACATGATTTCAGCAGTAGCTTCACGGTTCTCCGGAGGGTTGAGAGGGGGCTCCGTCAACAACATGTAGTGCTCCTCAGGCTCACAGCGCATATGCTGGAACAGACAGCGTTGCCAGAGCTTCTCCATATTGTCCCAGTTCTGCACGATACCCTGGGCAATGGGGTAGTTGACCTGGTGGGTGGAAGAGTGGTCCAGAGCCTCGTTGCCAATGTGAAAGTCCAAGTCATCGATGCCTTGACGACTGCGGACAGTATTGGAGTCATTGCCACCCACTGCAATAGTGGACGGGATGATGTAGCTGGGCTCAGCATTGCCGGCATATCCCATTTTGGTGTAGCTGGTTGTCAAATATGTAAAATGTCATTAATTAAGCACAGAAAAGGAAGAGAACGGAGGGGGGTTATATACAAGCGTACCCTGTGCCATTGTCGATCACCACTGCAGGCTTGAACGACGCCATCGCAGCGTAGGAGAGAAGAGCAGGACGGGAAGGATTCTCGCTTTTGCTGATTATGGAGCTGCCTCCCTGCTTCACGTTGTCGCAGACTTGTACACCAAATATACGTAATATTGAGGTGTAATACACATACTGACACATCACTTTGACACAACTACGACACAATTGACACACACATCAAGTTGAAGTGACAGTGACAATAGACTCGTTCGTTATTCATTGCCCCAATAGCTCGAAGCTATGGATAGAAATGCTCGGATGTTCCTCCTTCGTACTATTGCTACTGTTTGCGCCACTTTCGTGACGTTCGTGTTGTTCACAGGTCTGTAAGTGTAAGCAGAGTCGTACAATGCTCACTGGAATTAACACTTCGGTCTCTGCTCAAAGGGTTCGTACAACGGAGTCCAATGCAGAGGCATCTTCGATCTACCGGTCCGTCGTTAAAGGTTATTCCAAGTACGTCGTGACTGTAGTTTCCCTATTCGCTCTGGCGTTGTGGTTATTATATTATTTTTTCAACTTTCTTCTTTCAAGTGCGCCTTTATCTAGGAGTACAGCCGACTGCTGAAAACTGTCCACGAGGGATGTACCGCCCAAGTGGAGTGGGAACTACAATTGGAGAGTGCGAGTTCTGCCCTCGAGGGGTTTATGGTGACAGTCCCGGACTGGTCACTAAAGCGTGCACTGCGTCGTGCCCTAAAGGCACTTACAACGATAAATTGGGGGCTAAAAGCATCTTGGACTGTAAGCCTTGCCCAGCTGGAGTGTACGGATCGTCACCGGGTCTTACTACGAGTCAGTGCTCAGGACCTTGTCCGATTGGGAAATACTCCATGACTGAAGGCCTGCAGGCTATGAGCGATTGCATGGATTGTCCTGGGTTCTACCGTGGACCACAAGGATATCGAGGCAACAATGTACTCATGACTAATGGTGGAGGCTACCCCTGTGATACCTTTATCTACGGTAAAACAGTGTCTAAGGGCCGAGATGCGAACAACGATGCTTGGATGAATGGATATCTCTCTCAAATTCGAAACCCTACGAATAAGGATAAAGTGGACAACGTTACTCCATGGTAAATTCAGTGCGACGTAGCCTCCAAGCTTCTTGAGGTTGAGTTGAGAGGATACACAGCACTTCTGAGCATAATCGAAGCTTAGTTAACAGCAAAATACATCGCTGCTTAACCGATTTTCGCTTGAACGGGTTCAGATCAAGCCTAAAGCTCGGGTGTAAATCCCCGATACTTTCCAGTTAGAGGGGTACATGCACGTTTCCAGGTCGAAGGGTACATGTACATCCCACCTCTCGCTTTTAATTACTCTCCGTTTAGCAGACACAATTCAACTCGCACCCGAACAACCAGATCTCAATGAGGTTGACTACCAAGCCAAAGCTCAAGCTTTCATCCTCAACGGGGGTTCTCCCCATGGACGGTGTGACTCTATCTGAGACTGTGGAGCTCCTGACCCAAGAGCTCCTAGAGAAGCTCTGTCGTCGCTGTGAAGGGCCATACGCTGGTTTTGCAGGAGTTTTCAACCGTCTTCGTCTTTTGAGCATTTTGCTACTGGGAAGTGCTGACCAGGACATGTCGGTGGAAGGAGATGAAGCCATCGTGAATCTTCTGCTTCAGTTGAACCAATCGCACCTGCTTCGAACTACAAAAGCCACAAAACCAGACAAAGGTTCTTTGCTCCATGAGCTCCGTAATGCTGTAGCTCGTTCTCAACTTGCCTATGTGGCGTATGAACGTATTGAAGATCTTCGACGTGTGTTCATGGCGGAAGAAGCTGCTGAAGTGGAATGGCGTCAGGAATGGGAAAAACATTGTTCAAAGCAGTTCCAGCAGTTTAAAATGCAGTTGAGAGCGGGGATTCTTCAACGTGCAGTAGAGAACATGCCCATCAGGGAGCGTGAAGAAGTCTTATGTGATCTTGAAAATGCTCTTCGAGGCAAAGCTGTGGCCGATCGGGGTCTTCTTGAAGATGTAGTCGCTTTGCTCGAAAGTGGACAGAGTCACCAGGAGGAGCCTGAACTAGAGCTAGAACATCATCGATGTGCGTCCACTCTCGGAAAGATCTTCAAAGGAAACGCTACTGTTTCTTGGCAAACTGATCTATTGGCTTTGGTACCATGGCAACGTCGTCGAGCAGACGAAGAGGATCATCGGGCCATGGCATGCAAAGAATACATCCCTGCCCATGAAATCGACTTCCACACGACTTGGCTGTACCAAGAAAAGGATGACTCGAGTGATTCATCCAGTTGCTCTCTGCTCAAAGGCAGTTGGCTGGACACTACTGTAGCGATCCAACTGGCAGACGATGATATCAATAGTGAAGAAGACACCGGAGAAGATGCTGAAGAATCCTTTGACCGTAAGGTGTGCACCTGGTTTCGACTTGATCACCCCAATATCCTCAAGCTTTTCGGAGGCTGCGACGATACCAAGTGCGAAATTGATACATCCCATTCCCCAGTAGCTCCGAAAGTGGAGAACACAGGACTTCGCTTCTTCATTTGTGAAGATGCACGGGAGGGAACTCTACGGCAATTCCTGGATCAACAGCAGTGTAATGCATCAAAATCCACCCATACACTACACACTTGGACGAAACTACATGAAGCTTCACTGGGACTGAAGTATCTTCACCAACGTGGCATTGTACATGGACGATTATGCTGTCGGGAAATCCTCATTGGGAACGATGGACAGGCAAAGCTGACAGTGTTCGGCAACAGATACAACCCGAAGAATTCCACTCGAAAGCGAGACCCCCTTCTTCGTTGGACGGCACCTGAACGCCTTGGTCTTGGAAATATGAAGAGTAATGCTCCACCTACAATGGAATCGGACGTGTTCGCTTTGGGGATGTGCATTTTGGAGGCTGTGACAATGCGAGCGCCATGGAAACCTCTTCCAGATAAAGACGTTCGAGTCGCGATGACTACAGGAGTTCGCCTACCTCCACGCCCTATCGGTCTCTTTAGTGATGAACAGTGGGCTTTGGTGACTCAAATGTGCAGCTTTGATCCTCGTCGACGACCAAAGATTTCTTCAGTGGTTCACCAACTCGAGAAATACGTGGAAGAAGCTGCTGCTGATCAGAGAATTCGGGGACAACCTGCCACTGACGAAGATGAAGATTCACTTGCAGAACGGAGAGAGATGAATATTCCAGATTTGCTCGGTGCTGTGCAGTCTATCCTGACCTCGATTGGCGAGTACAGCGTCGTATATGAGCACGTTTCCACTCGAATTATCGATATTTACAGCAAGTTACGGATAGCGGCGTCCCCATGGAGTGAATTTGTGATTGACAACAGCATCAAACCACGTCAGAGGTGGATTCAAGCAACACAACACCATATCGAAGCCGCAAGGAGAGAGAGAAACGTGAGCAAGAAAACCAACACAAAATTCTTGGACTGGCTGGTTCAGCGGTTGATTTGTGCACCGATGGAAGTACACACCGCTTGCAGTCCTGTTCTGAGTGAGCTCCGTCCCCCTTCAAGTGTCTCATTCGACGACAGACGCAAAGCTCTACAGTTACTAGCGCAAACCCTGATTGAGTTCCATGGCTGTCTCGTAGCTGCAGCCCAAGCTCCTGCTAATTCCTTTGCGATGCTTTGCGCAAGTCGTACCAGAGCTGCCCAGGAGGTGTATGAGCTACACACAGCTTTGGATCGATTGATTCAGTCGACGTCGGCACTTCACACAGCTCGCACCGCTGAAGTTCACAACTGGCAGGAATCTTGGGACAAGCAGCGTCGACTTCAAGATTGTGTCGCTACTGGCCGAATGCGAAATACGGGGAAATTGAAAACCAATGGGCTTCTCCAAGACTCTGTAAGCTGTGACCATGATTGTTCCTCGACTCTGGACCCCCAGGCTGAAAGACCGCCTCGAATGTTGCTTAAACCTCGTCGCGGACGGTCTACAATGAAGCTATTACACACTGGAGCTTCCGTCGGGGGTGCGTGGAATCTCCATCCAGTACCAGAAGCACGTGATCCACTTCCGGAGTGGTTTGTTTCACCAGAAGAAGTTCTTTTCGATCCTGATCAACCGTTTAGTCGAGGTTCATATGGTACAGTTCACAAAGGGAAATGGCTCGACTCCCAAGTGGTTGTGAAGAACGTGATCGTCAAAGAGGACGTCAGTGGAGACTTATTCCGAGGTGAAGTAGCGATCTGGTATTCACTCAATCACCCACACATTGTCAATCTGTACGGTGCGTGTCATCTTGGAGGACATCCTTTCTTCGTGTGCGAGCACGCAAGTTTCGGAAGGCTTATCGATTATCTGCGCCGGAGAGAGAATGGTAAAGTGGATGTTGCAGAAGCGTGGCAAAAGCTCTACGAGGCTGCTCTTGGTCTGCAGTACCTACACCAGAGAGGGATCATCCATCAGGATCTCAAGTGTGACAACATCCTCGTAGGAAGCGATGGACGAGCCAAACTCACGGACTTTGGACTCAGCTCCCAAATGCTTCGACAGAATCCTCACAGCTTCGTAGGTGGAATCAGCAAACCCGTTGGAGCCGTGAGATGGAAAGCTCCCGAGTTGTTGAAGGCGGCGAAGTCAAGCGGTGGGAAAGTAATTCCGTCCATGGAAGCAGATATTTTCTCCTTTGGTATGTGCGTCGTGCAAGCTGTGACTGGTAAAGTCCCGTGGGGCAAGAAGTACGTGGATTCAGTCGTGTCGTACAAGGTCCGGAAGGGGGAATTGCCGAAAAAGCCCAAAGCGTTCACACCGCTGCAGTGGAAACTCATTACGCACATGTGTGCTTTTGATCCCCAGAAACGACCTCGTGTTGCCACAGTGGTGAAGGCGCTTGGAATCATCGTCAGCAGTGAAAAACTCGAGGCCACTCTTCTCACTTGACCAGTAGTTTTTTTAATGCCAATCCACGAATATTACAGTCTCGAACGCACGAATGCCATTTTGAATATCGGATTCTACACACTGCCAGTTCCTTCCTCCAAAGGTTGCAAAGTCATGATCACCAAAAGAACCCCAGCTCTTGGAGCTGACCACGTAGTCATCCGGGAAGTTGGCATCACACATCTCTTGTAAGCCACGGTTCCTCTTCTGGCACAACGAAACGCGTTGCGGGATGTTGCAGTGTTTGTAGATACGATGGAAGGCTTGAAGGGCTCGCAAGACATCTTCTTGCTACCTCTGGTCCGCGTCGTTCATACTAAAGCCTAATTGCTTCATCTCTTCCCAATCCTTCGCCACCCAAATGAACCCAATGTCCTCGAGATCCTGACCCTGGTAATCGAGCAGAGTATCTCTCTTTTGACGTAGGTTATTCACCTTGAAGCCCAATTTCACCCTCCGCTTGGGTCGTTTGGCACAAGTGGTTTCAGGATTACTTCCGGCACCTCTTTCGGAGTATCTCCCGGTGAAGGAGACAAGAACACATGAGAAGGCAGTCAAAACAAGTCGAAGCACCAGAGGAAACGCAGTTGGAACGGCTGCATGTCGAGTGTGCCAATGCCAGTAGACGCATGCTCAATGAAGAGGATTGGAGCTTCGGACTATATAGTCCAGTCACCAGAAGATAGTGCATTTAGGACGACTGCTTTTAGAGCAGGCATCCACGGGTGTCTGTCTCGCGGAAGAAGATGCTGAAGAAGAGGTACTGTGAGAGAGTATCATTACGAGAGAGGGTGAGAGTTGGCAAGCTAGAGAGAGAGAGAGAAGGCTTGCAGAACCAGATCGGAAATTACTAGTCGGTTTGGAATCGATATTAAGAGTTCTCTTCCTAGGAAGCTGTAACACAATAAACCTTACCACACTAAAAAAAACACCGTGCCCCGAGGAACATCTCACCACCCCAGTGAAAGCTTATCAACTTGATTGTGTGCACTACGATATTTTAGTTGGTTTTCCAATGTCTATCAATTTATCAGGTAAATTCTTCTTGTATGTTAAAAAAAAATATACTTGTGTTGTATAAGTTAGCTACTTCTTCTGATGATTGACAAAACGTAGTGCGAGTAGACCCATGAAACGGAATAGCACGATGAAGCCCACGACAAAGCCGAAGTTCTCCCAGAGCTCGCTGTGTTTCATCAGAAAAACATCTTCCATGTAGGTTTTCACCGTCATATTGTCTGGAAGCGAGGGAGGCAGACCTGTCATCACTTGACATCCGATCTCGGAACCATCTCCATCGCTCGGACAGTCTCCGAATACAAGGGAAGCTACCAAAGCCAGTGCATACTTGTGCGGTGTGCAGTGGTAGAGCCACTGGTACCCTTTTGGGATGGATGATGCAGGAGGGTTGAAGCCGTTGAAGAGGGAGAAGAAAGTCTGCAGCAACACACCAAAGATCGTCGCGGCTTCGACAGTTGGCAGCACGTACGACATCAACTGACCGAAGTAAGCTTGCCACAATGCGTGCATCGACAAGTGGAACCAATACGCGACGAATGTTTTCACACCTGTGAAGCCAACCATCGGGTAGTACGGAGCCATAAAGAGCAGCGTAGCGACGAACACGTACGGGATCTCCACCACTGTCGAACCCACAAAATACCACAGCGCGTTGTACGTTTGGGACGCACGTTCACGGTAGAAGGCTAGGCGATCACCTGATGCGGTGGGCATGACGCTGCTGAAAGCGATGAAGCCGATGTAACCCGTTGTGCAGAACAACATCCCCATGCCCGAGTTGATACCGGCGTACGAACTATAGTCCGCACTGACGTACGTGACGCCGAACAGGAATCCGAGAATCAAGAAGAGAGAGAACCGCGTCAAGTTATACGACGCTGTGCGCCAGTACATCCGGGAGAAACGTTGCAGTAGGAATCTGGCTTGGGTCAGCTCAGTTGCAGCGCGCTTGTCACTGTACTCTAGCGCTGGAATCGAGGGAGATGGATACGTCACCCCTGGGCGGTTCAAGTTCAATTGGAGAAGCTCAAACTGCTTGCTCGTCTCGAAGATCTTGACAAAGTCAGTCTTGTCTCCGTTGTTGTTGCCAACGCCAGCTCCGATCACCTCCAGCATCCACGTCGCTGGGTTGTACTTGTCCTCCAGCTTCTCCACGCCGTCAATGGACTCGAAGTACGCGATCATCTCATGAGCATCCTGGCCCAATTCGCCAGCGAACACCGTCTCACCCCCACGTTTCAGCAGTAGAAGACTGTCGAACACACCGAAGACCTCACTAGACGGTTGGTGGATCGTGCACAGCACTGTGCGGCCAGTGTCGGCTACTTTGCGCACTCCGTCCATGATGAGCTTAGCGGAGTGTGCATCCAGGCCACTCGTCGGTTCGTCCAAGAACAACACGCTCGGTTGCGCTGCTAACTCCACACCGATGGTCAAGCGCTTCATCTGCTCCATGGAGCTGCCACGGATGATCTGGTGGGCGATCGGGTGGAGCCCTAGTAGATCCAGACACTCGTTCACTGAGTCATACTTGTTGCTGTCGGGGACGTCGGCACCTTGGCGCAGGAACGCGCTGAACGTGAGCGCCTCGCGGATAGTGGCCGACTCGGAATGGATGTCCATCTGCTCGCAGTATCCCGTGGACCGGCGAATAGCAAGGTCGGTGGCAGGGTGGCCATTAAGCAAGATCTGTCCGGTGATCGTGCCGTCAGTCTTTCGACCAGCAATTACGTCCATGAGCGTAGTCTTGCCGGCGCCAGAGGATCCCATGAGAGCCGTCATGGTGCCGGGTAGAGCGTACCCGCTGATTCCCTTGAGTAGATCGATGGTGCCCTTGGGGTTTGCTGGGTCCGACACGGTGTACCAGAGATCCTTGAAGGCGACAGTGACTGGTATGAAGTGCTTCTCTCTATCAGGTTTCATCGAAATCACAGTGTCATTTTCCTTTGACGAGCTACGAGGAGTCTGCATCAGTTCGTATTCATCCGAATCTCTGTCCTTGTTATCCTTATCCAGTGTCGCATTCTCGGGCCTTTCGAAGCGGTGATACTCGAGTACGAGGTAAGAGAGAGACATAAAGAAGATGTACGCTGCTACCATGAACACCATGCCGTACCAGAGCCAGAACTTCTCCGTTTGTACCTCAAACGTTGTCAGTGAGTACTTGCCCATGGTCATGTTGTACTTTTCGCAATAGTTAGTACCGTCGTACACGCACGTATCGAAGATTGGGTCCATGTACTGATTGATTGCAAGTGCACGGACACTCCACGCCATCGGGTCGATCCAGTAGATCCAAATGAGGTAGTCGGGAATCTGCTCGTTCGTGATGGTAAAGCCGGCGAACATTAAGTAGAGAAGGACGGAAACCATGGAGATCGGAGTGACCACATTCAAATTAGGCGCCGCACAGGACAGGAAAAAGAACCAGGACGCCATGGCCAGGTTCGTCAGGAACAACATGAGTTCGAAGATGAGAAACGCTTCAACTGTAGCTACGTATCCACACATCCAGTACACCATGGAGCCGAACACCAAGCTTTCAGCGATACCCAACGGGATTTGACTCACTGAATTGCCCAGTACGAACGACGACGTGCGAAAGAAGTTGGCTCGACGCTGCTTGTAAAACACATCGCGAGCAGCCATGATCATCGGAATTTGAGACTGTTGACCGAAAGCGACGAACGAGACAGCGTTGAAGATGAGACCCATGACAAGCTGCGCGTTGGTCTCTTGGAACTGGAAGTACGTGCTCGAATACAACAGCCCCATCAAAAGTGTCATGGCAGAGCGACCAGCAAGGAACGCTTTGTCGCGAGATGTTAGAGTGATTTGGCGCCGCGTCACAGCCATAGTGCTGTCCCAGAAGCTCTGATGGAATTCGGGGATTGGGTCGAAGTGTTTTGCACTGTCCTCAATGAGATTCGGGTCGATCGGACGAAGCAGCTCTTCCTCCACCCTCTTGTAGAAGGCAGAACGAGTGAAAACATCAGCATATTCACTGGCTGAGTGAGGGATGGTCGTTATCGAGTCCACCTCGTACTGAGTCTGCTTGCTCGTTCCAAGATCCAACAGAAAATCAGCCACGTCGCGATCTGGAGGACATTTGATGCCCAGACTTTCGAAGTAGCCCAGAGCTTTTGCGCGTGGGCCATTGTACATCATATACCCCTCGTTCAAGATCATCACGTTGTCGAACAATTCAAAAACCTCGGGCGACGGCTGAAGCAGCGAGACGACCAATGTCTTGCGGAACTTCTTGGCGATTGAGCACTGCGTGGCGATGATATCGAAGGTGGCAGCGCTGTCAAGCCCCGTGCTGATCTCGTCCATCATCATTACGTACTTGTTGCCGAACGCCATCTCACCAGTTGTGACGCGCTTGCGTTCTCCACCAGAGATGCCACGGATCATAGCGTCACCCACTATAGTGTTCTGACAGGTATCGAGTCCGAGCTGCTGGATGACGATCTCCGGGTAGTGCTTGGACATTGCTCTGACGGCATTCAGTGCGGCCTTGTTCTCCTGATCCGAGCCATTGGCCAAGTCTCCATCGAAGAATCCACCGCTGCAAGCGTGCGCGAACTCGAGCGTCTCCTTAACAGTGAGCGACGGATTGTGCTTGTCTTGCTGAGAGACGTAGGAGACGAACTGTGGCAACTGTCTACGCAATTCCTTAACTGATGATCCGTTGTATGTGATTTCACCCTCTAGTGTGATGTTTCTGTCATTAGGGAAGCGTCCACTAAGTAGTTTCATCAGGGATGACTTGCCGGATCCAGGCTGACCGAGTATGAGCGTAATGGTACCAGGTTTGAAGATACCGCTGACGTTCTTGAGGATCTGCTTCTTGACTATGTGTTTCTTGGCAGTCATCGCTCGAAAACTCTTCCTAAACTCATTGCTGAGTGTGGGCAGCTCCACCTTGATGTCAGTCTCGTCCTTGACAGTGATATCGGCCGAGATGGAGATATCCTTTAAACGTACTTCCATCTGTGGAAGTGACTTGCCCAACGCCTTCTCCATACAAGACGCGACGTGTGCGTGTAGTGCTTGTGGACCTTGTGCCATTAGCATTTTACCATTGTCGTACTTGATAGTGACGTCCGATGTGTCCGTTTGGGAAGACATGGTATCACCTCCCATACTGAAATATTTTGCTAGTCGATGTGACTACCAACGCGTTAATCGATAAATGATGAACGCGGAAGACTGGCGAGAAGTAGGCGGTGTACTAGTACATGGTAGTTACTGACACTCTTACATGAAGTACATGCACCATTACATTAGATAGACGTAGCTGCGGTGCTGGAGCACTGCAAACCGAAAGCGGCGTTCTCGCATCGTTCGTTGTGGTTACATTATTTTTTTTCTTTAATAATATTAAGAATGATTTAACCCTTATTTAAATCCTCTACGATCAAGAGGTTAAAGACATTCATTCTGGAAGGACCGAAGTACGCTGCTTTCTAAGCTCTAGGCCGAAGACCAAGCGCTTCGAGTCCTAAGACGACAACTTATGGCCGGAGGAGACCTGGGGACTCAATTTAGGGCATTCATCGACGTTTTGACCATTAGAAGCTCCCCATACCTGCAGAAAGTTCGTTATGACATGAACGTCGTCGGGTTCCCTGAGGTCTGCGACTGGGAGCGTTTCCAGTAAATTCATAAGACGCTGGCAGCATTGAAGACGTTCAAGCAGCTGGAGGCTGGTGGGCCATACGTTTGTGGTCCCAGAGGGGGATTTGCAATGACTTGGGGTGGGTGAAATTGGGCTTCAAGGTGAATAACCTACGTCAAAAGAGAGATACTCTGCTCGATTACCAGGCTCAGGGTCTCGAGGACATTGGGTTCATTTGGGTGGCGAAGGATTGGGAAGAGATGAATCAATTAGGCTTTAGTATGAACGACGCGGACCAGAGGTAGCACGAAGATGTCTTGCGAGCCCTTCAAGCCTTCCATCGTATCTACAAACACTGCAACATCCCGCAACGCGTTTCGTTGTGCCAGAAGAGGAACCGTGGCTTACAAGAGATGTGTGATGCCAACTTCCCGGATGACTACGTGGTCAGCTCCAAGAGCTGGGGTTCTTTTGGTGATCATAACTTTGCAACCTTTGGAGGAAGGAACTGGCAGTGTGTAGAATCCGATATTCAAAATGGCATTCGTGCGTTCGAGACTGTAATATTCGTGGATTGGCATTCAAAAAACTACTGGTCAAGTGAGAAGAGTGGCCTCGAGTTTTTCACTGCTGACGATGATTCCAAGCGCCTTCACCACTGTGGCAACACGAGGTCGTTTCTGGGGATCAAAAGCACACATGTGCGTAATGAGTTTCCACTGCAGCGGTGTGAACGCTTTGGGCTTTTTCGGCAATTCCCCCTTCCGGACCTTGTACGACACGACTGAATCCACGTACTTCTTGCCCCACGGGACTTTACCAGTCACAGCTTGCACAACGCACATACCAAAGGAGAAAATATCTGCTTCCATGGACGGAATTACTTTCCCACCGCTTGACTTCGCCGCCTTCAACAACTCGGGAGCTTTCCATCTCACGGCTCCAACGGGTTTGCTGATTCCACCTACGAAGCTGTGAGGATTCTGTCGAAGCATTTGGGAGCTGAGTCCAAAGTCCGTGAGTTTGGCTCGTCCATCGCTTCCTACGAGGATGTTGTCACACTTGAGATCCTGATGGATGATCCCTCTCTGGTGTAGGTACTGCAGACCAAGAGCAGCCTCGTAGAGCTTTTGCCACGCTTCTGCAACATCCACTTTACCATTCTCTCTCCGGCGCAGATAATCGATAAGCCTTCCGAAACTTGCGTGCTCGCACACGAAGAAAGGATGTCCTCCAAGATGACACGCACCGTACAGATTGACAATGTGTGGGTGATTGAGTGAATACCAGATCGCTACTTCACCTCGGAATAAGTCTCCACTGACGTCCTCTTTGACGATCACGTTCTTCACAACCACTTGGGAGTCCAGCCATTTCCCTTTGTGAACTGTACCGTATGAACCTCGACTAAACGGTTGATCAGGGTCGAAAAGAACTTCTTCTGGTGGAACAAACCACTCCGGAAGTGGATCACGTGCTTCTGGTACTGGATGGAGATCCCACGCACTTCCGACGACTGCGAATTCAGCTCCAGTGGGTACTTGCGTTGTTGTGGAGCGTCTACGGCGAGTTCTTCGCCACATTCGAGTCGAAACTGGAGCTTCAGAATCAAGAGATGAGGAACGCCCAAGGTCACGACTGTCAGAGTCTTCGAGGCGATCTTGATCCTCTGGTTCATCTATATCTTCCCCTTGGCCAGTAGCAATGCAAACTTGAAGTCGACGCTGTTCGTCCCAGGATTCCTGCCAGTTGTGAACTTCAGCCGTTCGAGCGGCGTGTAGTGCCGGCGTCGATTTGAGCAATCGATCCAGTGCTATGTGTAGCTCATAAACCTCCTGGGCAACTCTGGTGCGACTTGCACATAACATCGTGAGAGAATTAACTGGTTCTTGAGCTGCAGACACGAGACAAACATGGAACTCGTTCAGCACTTTGGCAAGTAATTGCAGCGCTTGACGTCGCTCATCGAACGAGATGCTGGAGGGAGTTGGAAGTTGCGGAGGAGAACCCGGCGCACAGACCGCGAGCTGAACCATCCAGTCAAAGCATCCTGTGTGTATCTTCTTGCTTGTATCTCTCTCTCTTCTTGTGGATTCGATGTGGTGTTGGGCAGCTTGGATCCACCACTGACGCGGCTTGGCGCTGTTGTCTACCAGGACACCACTCCAGGGTGACGCAGCGATGCGTAACTTGCTGTAAATGTCGATAATCCGAGCACACATTTGCTCATTCATGACACTGTACTCGCTGACCGAGCCCAGCATAGACTGCACAGCACCCAACGTGTCCGAAATGCTCCTTTCTTCCAGTTCCGACGATGCTGTAGGGCAAATTTCATCTTCACTGCTTCGTGGAAGCCTAGATTGATTTACAACCGTTTGCCCTCTCGTCTTGGTAGCGAGTTGAGTTTTCTGAACACTAGTAGCTTCTTCCACGTATTTCTCGAGTTGGTGAACCACTGAAGAAATCTTTGGTCGTCGACGAGGATCAAAGCTGCACATTTGAGTCACCAAAGCCCACTGTTCATCACTGAAGAGACCGATAGGGCGTGGAGGTAGGCGAACTCCTGTAGTCATCGCGACTCGAACGTCTTTATCTGGAAGAGGTTTCCATGGCGCTCGCATCGTCACAGCCTCCAAAATGCACATCCCCAAAGCGAACACGTCCGATTCCATTGTAGGTGGAGCATTACTCTTCATATCTCCAAGACCAAGGCGTTCAGGTGCCGTCCAACGAAGAAGGGGGTCTCGCTTTCGAGTGGAATCCTTCGGGTTGTATCTGTTGCCGAACACTGTCAGCTTTGCCTGTCCATCGTTCCCAATGAGGATTTCCCGACAGCATAATCGTCCATGTACAATGCCACGTTGGTGAAGATACTTCAGTCCCAGTGAAGCTTCATGTAGTTTCGTCCAAGTGTGTAATGTATGGGTGGATTTTGATGCATTACACTGCTGTTGATCCAGGAATTGCCGTAGAGTTCCCTCCCGTGCATCTTCACAAACGAAGAAGCGAAGTCCTGTGTTCTCCACTTTCGGAGCGACTGGGGAATGGGATGTATCAATTTCGCACTTGGTATCGTCGCAGCCTCCGAAAAGCTTGAGGATATTGGGGTGATCAAGTCGAAACCAGGTGCACACCTTACGGTCAAAGGATTCTTCAGCATCTTCTCCGGTGTCTTCTTCACTATTGATATCATCGTCTGCCAGTTGGATCGCAACAGTAGTGTCCAGCCAACTGCCTTTGAGCAGAGAGCAACTGGATGAATCACTCGAGTCATCCTTTTCTTGGTACAGCCAAGTCGTGTGGAAGTCGATCTCGTGAGCAGGGATGTATTCTTTGTGGTTTGTAGCTCGAAGTCCTCCTGTGGTCGCTCGATGGCGTTGCCATGGCATCAAAGCCGATAGGTCAGCCTGCCAAGATACATCAGCTTTCCCCATTGAATAATTTCGACTTGTAGGTGCAGGTTGTGGTTGTTCCAGCTCTGGTTCTGGCTCCTGATGATGATGTGAACATGTTAAACCTCCAAGTAAAGCCGCTACATCTCGAAGAAGGCCACGTTCAGCCACAGCTTTCCCTTGTAGACTGCTCTTTAGATCTCGTAAGACTTCTTCACGCTCCCTGATGGGCATGTTCTCTACTGCACGTTGAAGAATCCCCGCTCTCAACTGCATTTTAAACTGCTGGAACTGCTTTGAACAATGGTTTTCCCATTCCTGACGCCATTCCACTTCAGCAGCTTCTTCCGGCATGAACACACGTCGAAGATCTTCAATACGTTCATACGCCACATAGGCAAGTTGAGAACGAGCTACAGCATTACGGAGCTCACGGAGCAAAGAACCTTTGTCTGGTTTTGTGGCTTCTGTAGTTCGAAGCAGGTGCGATTGGTTCAACTGATGCAGAAGATTCACGATGGCTTCATCTCCTTCCACCGACATGTCCTGATCAGCATTTCCCAGTAGCAAAATGCTCAAAAGACGAAGACGGTTGAAAACTCCTGCAAAACCAGCGTATGACCCTTCACAGCGACGACAGAGCTTCTCTAGGAGCTCTTGGGTCAGGAGCTCCACAGTCTCAGATAGAGTCACACCGTCCATGGGGAGAACCCCCGTGGAGGATGAAAGCTTGAGCTTTGGCTTGGTAGTCAACCTCATTGAGATCTGGTTGTTCGGGTGCGAGTTGAATTATGTCTACTGAGTGGGAAAAAAGCAGTGAGATGTACCCTTCGACCTGCAAGTATCACGTGAGTCTGAACCCGATTAGACTAAGCTCTAGTGACGTGTCTTTTGCTGTCGTAGTTGAAACTCGATCAAATGGTTTTAACCGAGCTTCGACTAACTTGGAAGTTCAAAATTGAGCTGTACACGTTCTTCAAGTCTACCACAACTTCCTGGGGCATCGGAGCGAAGACGGTAACAAGATAGAGAACATTGCTGGTGGGAATTGGTTTGATCTGCTTAAGCCTCAACCTAGATAAGGAGCTGGGACTGCAGTTCAATGACAGATCCAATGTGGCTTACAGCTACTTTGTTAATTAATGATAAAGACTCCCAGCGAACTCTCCGAGACTGCATAATCCCCTTCTACGAGCAAACCGACCTGTTGATGCTGGGAGGAAGTTCGTGACGGTATCATAATTTGGCAAATGATCTCTGATAAGCACCAGCACCTGTCAATTTAAACAGGGGTAACGAGATGGCTACATTGTCGCCTCGTTTGTCGAAAGGTCGCAAGGGCAACGATTGGATGATAACTCAGTATATAATCCGCCGATTGGTTAAAATATATCGGAGGTAATTCAGCTACTGCCCTTTCTGTCTCTTCAACTCGTTTCAACTCGCTTCAACTCGCTTCAACGTTTACCTGTACGGCACATGTACCATTGCAGGACATAAGCTTGGACGACGTACATGGGTAAAAGTAGCCACACATTAATGAAAGGAATTGGCTAGGAGCGCAAATTGCAGCTTGTATATGTACATGGCCACGTAGAATTTCATCGTGTCAGTCTCTTTGAAAAGGAAGATATATCCACGTGCAAGTTGCTATCCTTGCGGATCACTGCGCCGTATGACGTTATAATTTGACGCAAAGCTACCGCTATGTGCTCAAAGACCAATAACATTTCCGAATAAATCTTTCTTCTCGCGAGCGCGACGAGTATCACCCCTTGTCGGAACTCCGCTGCTTGTATGATAATAACTTTTCCATCTTCCTCCATTGCTGCACTCTTCAACATTGCTTTTCACGTGCATCATGCCCGATGGGACGCCTTCTGATTTCCCCCCTAAGAGAATTTCTTGGCTGCTTTGCGCCCCAAACTCACGTCTCGACCGTCGAGTCGACGGGGACGGTAGAGCTGCCACGTGTTCTCTGCAAGCTTCTCGATTTAAACACGTTAGCCTCCTCGATACACTTTTTCACTCCTGCTTGGTTGCTGAATGTATTTGACGCTGCCCTCCCTTGAGGCGGTGCAGCCGACGGCCACGCGGCAGCAGCCACTCGACCAAAGCGACGTAGGCTAGCGCCAGCAGCAAAACGGCGCCGCCTAGCACGCGTAGACCACCCAAATGTTCAATTGTCTCGGTAAAACTCACATTCGTGTCTTCCCTATCGCCATGAGCTGCCACCAGCGGCAGCAACGCTACCTGGAACATCGTCGTCGCAATCCCCATGTTCCTTCGACGTTGAACAGTTATTCGGACGATATCGGATTTGGCAGGATCGTGGTTTGAGGCTGTGACTCCCCTGACCCTCACCCTTCCCTACCTTTTCTCCTCCAATCAATTCTCTCCATCTGTATTGAAATGATAACATCAAATTTACCTAAACTTTGTAAGAAATACGGTCACAAAGAGCCACGACAGCGATTGGGGGCTTTTTCTCCCTTTTTCATATTCAAACGCAGCCGCCGGTGAGCTCGTAGCGCGCGGCAACTCAACTCAACTCGAGCGGCAACTAGCAGAAGACACAGTCTTGCTGCAACTCGGACCAGTCAGGCTTTTTCAAACACGCTAACGCCCCCAGCGACCAGCAGCAACATCTCAGGTACGCTTCAGCACCTTTTTAGAAACAAGAAGTTACTGCAATCTGGTTGCCGCCAGCTGGGGCGAGCTTTTTTCATTGAGATTTCCTCACTTGACATTCACTCCTGTTGCCACATCTTCCCCCTTGCTCAACAATCTAGAGGCTCAACGCGCGCCAATCTGCTGCAGTTTAAATCTCGCAGCCACCAGAGAGAAAGCGAGAAGGCGCGCGTCAATAGTCCAAAGGCAACTTGGGACAGTAGAGGTACCTACCACACAAAGGCAACAAGCTTTAGGTTGCCTTTTTGCAACTCAACTGGCACAAAATTAATTGTGTCTCACCCCACTGACGGCGCAACTGCTTTGCATCTGTAGACCTGCACACACAGAAGGCAAGGACGTCTGGCGATTGCTTGGGCTTCTGCACCGAAGACAACCCAAGCGTTAAACACTCCAACATCTTGTTGCACCGTGTGGCTCAGAACCCTAGTTGGTTCGAGGACGGCAAGGTTTTGTCGCGGTATATTTAGCAGCGGCTGGCTTGATCCTGTGTGTGGGCGAAACGGCGAGAGGGGAGAGAGAGAGAGAGAGTGAAAGAGACCAGTGTCTCAACGCTTCAGAGCTGTGCAAGAACACAAGGCAATCACCGCCAGTGGCCAACGAGGTAGGGGACACCACTAGGGTCTAGGTGACTGAAGCGGCATTATTCGAGCAGACGCCCACAACCCGAGCTGACACAGAACCGCCGCGGGAAGGGGCAAGCGAGTGACGAGCGACTCAACTTGAGGTGCGTCCCTCTTGCGGTTTATCCACTCGATGCATCGATTTTTTTCGCGCCTTTCAAACGGAAAATGCAACTTTGGCCAGTTAACTAACTTTAACCTTCTCTGTGCATGGATACAATGCTGCAGGCTTCAGACCCGCTATCTATCTACACCATGCCGCGAGCACCAGCAAAGGCGAGTACAGTAGCTGTGAATGGCCAACAAACGGCAACGGCTACTGCATCGCAGCCCCAGCAGCAGACAGTCTCGCGTTTACAGCAACTAAAGGAAGAAGCAGAGATGCAACAGCTTCAGCTCCAGCAGCTTCAGCAGCAGCAACAGCATCAACAACAATACCAACTTCACCAACAGGCTCATATGCTGCAGCAACAAGCGCAACTTCAGCAGCAGCAACAGTCTCTTCAATATCCACAAACGCTGGGGACAGCGTCCGGAACGTTAGGTCAAAGTGCAACAGCTAATAACCTCGTGACGGCCGCTGTGCAAGCCGCCACAAATGCTGCGAGTGCTGCAAATGCTGCGGCAACTGCAGGGGGAGCTTCAGCAGGAGGCGGTTATGCTTTTCCGCGTAATTCACCTGAATTTGCCTGTGAAAATGTCGGAGAACGCGTAAAGGGGAAGCGGCGGAAATATTGTCCACACGAAGTCACAGCGCTAGTGTTGGGAGTACAGCGGTATGCAGATGACAGTTGTCCGTGGAGTTCCATCCTCCGAGATCCCCATTTAGGACATTTGTTTCACGGTCGGAGCGGAGTAGATTTGAAGGACAAGTGGAGGACATTGATCAAGACGCGACCTGAGCTTGCAGCGTACACAGAGAACCGGAAGAATCACCGCAAATATCGACCGTTTTCAGCTACCGAAGAGCGAGCGTTGTTGGAAGGTGTCAAGAAGTACAATGGTCAACGAAATGTGTGGTCGCTCATTCTTGTAGATAAGGAGCTGGGACCACAGTTCAACGATAGATCCAACGTGCAGCTGAAGGACAAGTTTCGGACCATGAGGCGAGCAGGAGCCACGTCTTCACTGCTGATTAATGGAGGTGGAACAGCTAATCGAAGGCCGTCAGCTGAATCGACACAAACTTCAGAGAGCTCTGCGGCCACTGGAACAACGACTGCGACCACGGCGACAACCACAAGATCAGCAACTCATACGTCGACGGCAGCCTTGACGGCTGCAGTTTCAGCAGCAGTCAATGTAACAAGCAGAGCGCAATCTGCTGTGACGTCAGCAAGTCAACAGGCCGCTGCTCTTTTGGTGCAGAACAGCAATGCAGCGTCTGCCATGTTTGCAGACCCGAACTTGTATCTGGCTGGATCGTTTTCAATCCCGTCGCACATTTCCCAGGGTATGAGCATGCAGCAAATGACTACGACGCAGTCTCGGCAACAGTCCGTACAAGCCCAGGCCCAAGCTCACGCCCAAGCTCAAGCACAAGCTCAGGCCCATGCTCAGGCTCAAGCGATTGCAAATGCACAGGCTCGTGCCGCTCAGGTGCAGCTTGAAGCGCAGATGCAAATGCGAGCACATGGAGGTCAGCAACAAGTGAATATCAAGCAGCAGTATCAGACAGTGAATGCGCACGGCGGTGCGTTTAGTGCAGGTATTCCAGGCTACCAGCTCGTTGGCAACCAGATTGTTCCCCAGCAGTCACTTTACTACTCGATGGCGCAAAACAATCAGAGTCAGCAAGCTCATCTCCAGCAGCAGCAACTCCAACAGCAGTTCCAGCAGCGGCACCTGCAGCAGCAGCAGCAACAACTCGCTGCGGCAATCGCTGCAGCTTCCAATAGCTCTCAACAGCAGCAGAAGTCGCAGGCGGCAGTCTCGAACCAACCAAGTGGTACATCCCGAGGTGCGTCAGATAGCCGCGGTCGTGGGGCGAATGCACAGTCTGACAAACACATTGATGGCAACAGTGTGAGTTTGGGGGGAGCAGCTTCGTCTCCAGTGGATGACCTGTTAATGCAGGGAGGAAGTGGTAGTGCATCTGCAAGAGCAAACTCGTCGTCAACAGGTACGTTTGCAGTTACCTGAATATTTTTTCTTGGATGCCTATACTTACTGTACTTTCGTCAATTTATGTTGCAGGGGAGCACAACACACGATCCATTTAGTGAACGAGATACGATAGTTTTTTTTGCCACACTTTACCGGCGAAACATGAGCCCCGCTGGAGAGATAGCGTTTGCTTCATATATACGGAAACGCAGCAAGGGCGACAAGAAGGAAAAAGGGCGCGAGTTGTTGATAAAGTCATGTCGTACCATAGCAAAGAAACAAAACACGAACCAACATCCGCATTCGTCTTTGTTTATGTATGACTGAATTATGCTACTATTGGATAGTGAGCGCCTTTACCGGACAATGCCTATATTGTCAATTCCGGGCAAATTTGCCGAATTAGCTCGGTTAAACCGAGTCGTTTGACAATATCCAGGTCTAGATACCTGGGTGGAGACTTTCTCATCTCCACGATTCTATCTACCTACGTCCGCACGAAGGGCTCTATCCGTCCAGCAAACCTTCAGCAATTCGGCTCGGTTGCGGGGGAGCACCACTCCTTGCATTTTCGTCGCTTGAGCAGCTTCATGTGTACGGCCTACCCGATGGGCAAAAGAGACTGGTGGTAACTTCGAGCAGAGCTTGCTCGTCCTGGACTCCGTCCATGGAGACACACCGTTACGTGCTTGCGCAGCTCCTTCGAACCGTTCACCGGGCTCGGCGCGTGGCCCTTGATGCGATCGAAGCTTGGGTCCTCTTCGGCGGACAGCAGGTAGAGGGTCTGGTCAGGCGGGCGGAACTCCGTGCTTGAATGGGCTGTTTCCATCGTGGCAGATTGCGGAGTGTAAGGATGGCATCAAGGCGCCAAGGCCTCTCAAGACTGTGCCTGCAGTGCTCGGAATCGAAGCCTTCGATTTTACATCCAGCTGCGATCAGCGGCTGATTTAGCCAGCCAAGTTGGTACGTGCTGGTCTAGCGCCATCAAGAATGTACCCCATCATGGGGTCCCCACGATCGCTAGTATTGCAGGGGCCCATTCAATGGCCATGCTCATTCCAGCACTGTCCACCACTCTTCGCAAAATCACCTAGCGCATCTTCTACGAGTCGTACGACGGAGCATACTTGCGTGTACAGTGGTTCTTCAGTAAAGAGCTCGCATGGTCGACGACACGGGCATGAAGCTAAGCTTCGCTCGTCCTGACGTCGATCTCGATGAGAGGCGTGAACGATGTTTTTGGGTGAGGCGGCCTCACCCAAAAACACTGAGGCGTCCTCCAGCAGCAACGAGCTGTGCCCAACCAACTACTACTAGTAGTATCAGCATAAATAATGCCAAAACAGAGTTCGATTGCCTATAAATGCATGCAGTAAAATACAAAAGTCTCAGTGGCAGCTGGCTGTGGGGCGCGTACTGCACTTTCGGCGCTTGCCTCCATAAGTATGAAGCAAAATGAAGTTGTATTTACCATTGAAAGATAACTCCAAAGATCTAGGCCGCAGCAGATGGAGCAGTGGTAGCTGGACTCGACGTCAGCTTGACCACCGCGTAAATGAGTGCTGCACCAGCGGTAGCACCCAGTGTGGCCACGATAACCTTCTTGAGGGTGCTCCACGACTTCTTGTCCTTCACAGCCACCGGGGCGAGCTCTTGTGCCAACTTAGCAGTTTGCCTCTTATTGAGCGAATCCAAACGTCTCGCTTCTGTAAACATTTTGACCACCTTGGCCACTTGCTTATCCGTGAGAGCAGCTCCCTGTTGCGCCCCCGCCAGAGCTTGTGAAAGCTTGGCCACTTCATCATCGGTGTACTTCGCCGCACCCGTCGCACCGCCAGTTGCAGTCTTGAACATATCCGACACCTTACGCACCTCATCGTCCGATGCTTTGATAGCTTCATTCGTCTTCTTCGCGTTAGCCATCATCTTTGCGATGTTGAAGACCTGATCATCCGTCGCTTTGGCCCTCTTCTTTGCCGCAGCGAGGACCATTGCGAACTTGGCCACTTCATCATCAGCGATACCACCCTCAGCGTTTGCTTTCTTGACCAGAGCCGTCATTCGGGCGATTTCATCATCACTAACTTGGAAAGCTGTTCTTGCCTTCTCGGGATTTGACAAGATCTTGGCTAACTTGGCTGCCTGGTCGTCACTGAGCTGTGCTGCTGTCTTTACACCTTCCGCCAACTTACCTGAATCCGTCATAAGTTTCTCATTCTTGACGTTTGTCATAACTTTTGTCACGACGCTGCTAAAATCTCGGTCTTCTTGGATTTCACGAAGTCGGCGAGGTCCATTGTCGAGTATGGGGTTGACAGCGTGCGTGGACCCAATACTTGCGACGAAAGTGGCCACAAGCACGGCGAGGAAGAAGGAAAGACGCATCGTAGACCAAACGCGTAGCTGGCTGATTTCAGAATGAGCTCTTAGTTCATATCTCTACAACTCACAGTCATGATTGCTGTAGCGCAGCCAAAGCATACAGCCAGCCCGTACCAGCTACAGCTCTATCACGGAATCAATGTTGACAGGAATTCTGTAAGATCTGTGTATCAACATCGATGGCGAACAGTGACCGTAACGACAACAATGATGACACTCACCGTGTTCAACCGTAGGTCATAATGTCCCCGGCACCGGGTAGATGTAGAATATCACTAGACTTCACTTGTCAATTTACCAAATAGACTTCGGCTACAGTTCCAGGGAGTTCGCCGACTCCCCTTGAGTGTTTTCAATCCCTGCAGACACACTACAATTACACTCCCTCGAATTGGCCTTGAGATTTCTAATGATTACAACTAGCGTGAAAGCGTCATCATAGCTCACTGCAAGGCACAAAGCTTTGAGGCTCAAAGCATTGCAGTGAGCTATGATGACGCTTTCACGCTAGTTGTAATCATTAGAAATCTCAAGGCCATGGATCAAAGTTTGAGGCTCCGTTTATGACCTCACAGAGGCCCTGGAGGTTTACTCCTCTGATTGTGACCTCAGTGAGGTCGAGTTGATATGCATATACAAGTTTACTTGCTAATTGAGGTAGCATAGGGTTACTCCTATTTGACTGGCTAGCAGTAGTAGGAAAACAAACTTTAGGCAAGTTAATATCAATACTCTTTTCGATTTACCTCAAAGTATAAAGCCTCCTTTCGTACATTGCATGCACCTCCGTTGCTTGTTGCTTATGCAGAACCCTTTTGATTCGGCTGATGACGCAGGTATCTAGTTGATGCGGTCCCTACCTACTATGTTGTGCCCGCTCTGGTGGTTGGTGTCGACGTTATTCCATCCAATACACAACACGGGGAAGGAACTATCTGAATGAGTAATACATGTAGAAATAAATTAGTTGATTAATAGTTATCGGACTTCTCGTTTTGCTAACTACTGTACTAAATCTTAAGACGTAGACAAATCGTTTTGCTAGGAACCTAGAAGAACGAACCCTAACCCCTTCCCTCTGAGAACAATGGCCTCAATGGCAGATCACCTTCGATCGCAGGAATATGAGCGCGTGCGCCATTCCAAGTCGATGCTGTCGGAACCGCGCTTGTCTGATGAAGACGCAGCGCGACTAGTCGAAGCGTACGAACGTAACGACACTTCAGCCGCTGATTATCTCGCAATCGTCACGGAGAACCGCCCGTTCACGCCACCCCCTACTTCTCACGTAGTAGTCATTGACTCTGGAACTTACTGCAGCTCCGTTGCGATGCCTGTTGTGTTTAACTCCTTTCTCCAAGACCACGGGAATCAAGTTGTTCATGAACTTCTCTCACGTTACGAAGTGGCGCTTGTGGAAAAGGCCCCCTCGGGTGGTATCTTCGTCCACGTACGCTCAGCAGAAGCAGAAAAGCAATTGGTTGGACAAGAAGTTAGTCTCCTTGGGCGTAAGTTCAAGATCAAGTGCCAATCTCCTTTTGACAACAAGTTCTACTTGGATGTCTTTGGAGTGAGGTCCACTGCAACGGCCAATGCGCTCTTCATGGGCTTAGCCAAGATTGGTGCAAGACCGTTTTTCTTGACGCCGCGAGACGTCAACATGGCTACCCATGTAACGACATCAACCTGGCGTTTTTACTTTGGGCAGGAAGAGGCTCCTGCATCCCTGAAAGTACGTGGATTTGTAACGAATCAATTGGTTTATGGGCGAAAGTTTTTCATCGCGCGTGGAAAACGTTCGGAGGCACCGCCGACGCGGGCGGCTGGCTTTAAAAAGTCACCATACTCGGTGGAATTGCCTTACGGAGACGAAGCCCATCCAAGCACGCCTCCAGCTCCTAGAGAGCAAACAGCTCCTGCAAGACGTAGTTGCGTGGAAACGATGCCAAGGCAGGAGCTTCAACCCCTGCCATCCCAAAGTCAACGCGAATGGCAGTCGTTGCCCAGCTCTAGCAAGCGTCGCGATACCTTGGCGATAGAGGCTGAGCAACATTTGGGAATGGACAGCCAAAATGAAGTTATTGAAAATCGTGAAGAGCATTCCCCGGAAGCTACTGCGCAGGAACTCATTTCTTCCGACGCAGAGATGCAATCAACGCCAAGTGAGGAGGATGTGGACATGATACGTCATTTGGAAACTGGCTTTAAGCGAACGGATAGACCAGAGTCGTCCTTTTCAGATGAAAATCCGTTTTCAGCACTTGAAGTCTTGGACTGTGACTTTGAAACCTTTGAACCAACAACTACGGCCGATTGGACTGCGGGAGTACTGATGGTGCCTCATCTCGCATCAACTGGAACTACGCAAGAAGCTAAGGAACCTCTTCCAACTAAACGCCGTACGCTGGAAACAAAGACTTTGCTGGTGGCAGAAGAAAACGTTTTGGTGTCTGCTGAAGAAGCAGAGCTGGAATCGCATGAAGACCGCGTGATGCAGAACACGCAACATTTGAAACCTGTTGAAAAACTTCTCCAGACGTCGAAGAATATGGATAAAATCGTCGAGTCCATTGCGTCGATGCCTACGGCCTGGTCAACAGTGTTCTGTTCAGATCTTGCAACGGGGGGCAAGAACTTGGACGAAGTTGCTTCGGTTCATTTGCTAAACCGAATTTTCACTGCCAATGACACGGAGAGAACTGAAAAGTCCTTTAACAAACGTGCAATCGAGTCCCACCTGCCACTCGGTAAAACACGGAGCACCTATGCCAACTACTTGGCTAGAGAGCTGAAACAACAATCTACCAAGGCACAAAATCAGTGGGGTATCCTGCACCTTCTTAGTGCCTTCGAGTTGCTGTTGAAGTCGATGGCCCCCTTTTTAACTGAATCAAGTGAGTGGATCCATTACCTCACGGGCGAGGAAGATACCGACATGACGTGTGGGCGTGACTCTCTTTTATCGGACCAAATACTACTCAAACTACTTCGCTCTCACTTAGGAACCCAACTGCTGACAAAGCTATTACAAAAATTACCAACAAGTACGCTCCTGGTGGACCTTCAGGCGCTGAGCAACAGCGACTTATCAGCACATGAGCTTCCCAGTATCTCCCTTGAAAGTTTGTCGTCGACTTCAGAGACGGCCCTGACAAATTAAGATGATTGGAGGTCTGGATGTAGGTCAATCATGCAAGATTTTGACCTGGAATGTGCATGGAGTTAAAGAGGGAGGCAACTCACTCATCTCACTGCACCTTAAGTACTTTTATTTTTCGTGTATTCAAGAAACCCGATTCAAGGACTGTCGTCATGCAGAACGATTTAGCTACTTGGTGGAACAATGTTTCGGAGGACGAGTTTTATTTTCAGATAAGAATGGGGAATCGCAGCAGACTACTTTTTCGAGGAGTGGAGGTGTCGCGACAATAATCCATGGTTCTTGTCCAGGTGTTGATTCAGCAACAATTGTTGCAACCAAGACCATCCCCAATCGTTACTTGCTTGTTAAAATGCGGTGGGGGGACAAGGTTTGCTATATTCACAATATTTACGCGCCGAATGATCCGGTGTCGAGGAAGGCGTTATTTGAACGGCTTCCAACCAATTTTGGCGAAGACGGAGGTGAAGCCATTCATGTGATTTGTGGAGATTTTAATTTGCCGCTGAATCCTGACATTGATGCTATTGGAAGTAGTTTACGACCTGATTCTAGCAGAAAAGCTTTGGAATCGTGGATGGCGGAGTTGAATGTAGTAGACGCGTGGAGGCTTCATCATCCTGAGGCAGCCATCTTTTCGGGCCCGCGACCCCGTCGAAATCGCTTAGACTACATTTTTATCTCCGATTCGCTAATGACAGCTTGCTATCAAGACTCAACCTATGAAGATTGGGAAGGAAGCGATCATAGGGCCCACCATATGAATCTCACGTCGTGGCATCACCCCACAGGACCAGGATTTTGGCGGTTACCAGACTGGCTTGTGCGAATACCACAACTTCGCGCAGATATCCAACAGGAAGCCAAGCTCCTACTTCAGGTCTTGCGTGATTCAAACAACCCTGGAATAGTATGGAAATCGTGGAAACAACGGATGAAAATGTATCTCAAAAGATGTCAACGTACTATGAAAGCTACTGAGCAAGAGGAACTATGTCGTACAAGGCAGTTGCTTGAAGAATCCTCTGCAGCCGTGGCTCGTGATGGTGATAATGACCGTGCCGCTGTCGAACTTCATTTGGCCAAGCAAGCATATGAACGGAGCAAAGAGGAATGGTCAGAATTTCGTCGTGGGGCTGGATTTGAGCAGATGGTAACGGAAGCCGAGCGAAGCTCGTCGTTTTTCTTTCGCGCGCCACGCTTTGTACTTCGTAACACACCTTTTAGGTCGATTAACCTCCCAGATGGATCTGTATCAAATGACCCAGCTGAAATAATGGGTGGTTTTCAACGTCATTGGGGAAAGATTTTTGGAGATGTTCGGTTTTCGCAGGAAGAACACCTTATTGATGTTGTAGCTCAAAATAAGCTGTTGGATTCGATACATCGCAAATTAACAAGAGAGGCTCGGACAACTCTTGAGATCGATATCACAGGGAAGGAACTAGCTTCATCAATTCGTTCGATGAGAGGGCATTCAGCACCCGGACCGGATGGATTTACAACTGCTTTCTACCAGGTAGACCCTGATTTATTTGGAGCAATATTGGCAATAATTTTCCGATACCAACTACAACGCGGAGAACTACTGCCTCATCAGCGATATTCGTCGGTGGCTCTTCTCTTTAAAAAAGGAGATCGGGGTGATCCAGGCAACTTTCGACCAATTACGCTAATGCCAGTGGAAGTCAAAGTATTGTCGAGGGTGCTCACAAACCGGATAAAACCCTTAATGGCCTCTTTGGTACATCCTGACCAAAAGGGCTTCATCCCTGGTAGATCTATTCATCACCAAGTAATGCTCGTACGTGATCTCCAACATTTGGTGACATCTCGAGGTGGTAAAGGTGTTGCTACATTCCTAGATTTTGCGAAGGCATACGATCGTGTGAACCGTGAATATCTATTCAAGGTGATGGAATACCAAGGTTTTGGTCCTAAATTTTTATCGTGGATCAGGCTACTCTACAAAGATTCACAATGTTCATTGATGCTAAACGGATGGGCTCAAACGGCTTTAGAGCCTTCCCGTGGAGTTAAACAAGGCGATCTGTTGTCACCGTTTCTCTTTGCTCTGTCACTAGAGCCATTGGGCAATTTACTTCGCGCTGCACAAGAACTGGGAGTTGAAGTTGACGAAACGCTGTCTATTCCGGTTGCTTTCTTTGCTGATGATACGGTGTTGTTCTCTAAGAATGCAGAGAGTGTCAAACAACAAGTCCGACTGGTTGATCTATACTGTTCCGGATCCGGTGCTTTGCTAAACCCCGAGAAAAGTAGGATCATGAGCCTCAATAACCATCGAGCGGCTCCACTTGTTGAACCGATGCGATCGCTACAAATTGGAGAAACAGTGAAGTACCTTGGTATTCCCTTTGGGAATTTTGATACGTCTACTATAGTGGCAGAAACGCTAGACAAAAAATTGATGACTCGTCTTCGACTGTGGAAAGGGAGAGCTCGAACTCTGCTGGGGCGACGGTTAATTGTACAAGCGGTGATTCTATCTCTGTTGTGGTACTTTACGACCACAATTAATATCCCAGTACGATTTATCAAGCGATGGCAGGGAGTTGTGACTCGTTATGTGCTTTATAACAGAGTGTCTACAAGTTCGGGCGGAATTAACATTGTGAAGAAAGGTTTAGCTACTCAGTCACGTGCGGATGACGGGATCGGGGTCCCGGTACTCGCAACAATTATCCAGAGACAGCGATTGATGCTATTTCAGCAAATCATCCAAGAGCTAAGTACACACACGGACGACAGTGACTCTGTTTGGTACAGACCAATTGCTGCACTATTGCGACGGCGATATGGGGCATACTCAAGACAATGGTCTGGGGACTTCCTGCTACAGAACCCCCCAAAACCCCGGGATGGCGGGAAACCATGCTGCCATTGTGGTGGCGCAAGTTGTTAAAAGACTGGAAACGAATTCAGTGGCCTCGGAGATTGTCCTTGACGTATACAAGAGCAAAGGCCGTTCAGTACGCGCTGTACTCTCCGATCTGGTGGAGCATATCATCAGCCTTCCAAGTATGGCATCGTACAGGTTTGACTCGACAGCCTGTGGGGGTTGGAACTAACTCCTTCAGAAGTCTTTGCCGTCAACTAGCAACCGAAGAGATATGGTGTTTAGCCGACCTGCTGGACGCCTCTCATCAGTGGCCCACACCTTTTAACTTCTTCTGCAAGATTCGCGGCTTGGTGATGCCGTTGCTTGGATCGCAGATCAAAGTAAGCGACATATTTAGGCTGTACCGCCAATTAACCCAAGTGTTTCGACGTGTGTTGCCTCACCCAGAGGCAGGAGGGGTTAGAGTTTCGACAAGGGGGCCCTTCCCTCCTTCATGTGGAGTACAAACAGACAAAGGCGTTATTTTCTTCCCAAATCTTCGGCGGAATGACTGGAATGTACTACTACAACCGAATCAAGCAGTAGCTTCTCACCCTATGAGGGAACTCGGATGCCCTCCAATGCGCATTCATGCTACATTATCCCAATATCTATCACTGCGAAGATGCCTGGTTCCAGTGGTGCATGATGTCCTATTACGATTGTTCTTTGGAGACCTAATTGTCGGGTCACGGCTATATTTCCTGAAAAGACTAAACCCAACGATTCAGCAGTGCGTTCGAGAGTCGTGTGTAGCGATTGAAACGCTGGAACACTGTTTCTTCTCGTGCCCAGGATTACAAGAAATGTGGCAGTCACTATGGGTGCCATGGAGCAAAATTTTCACAGTCGACTTAAGTTGGAGACTGCTACTATTCCCGCAGTCACGAGATGTTAATGCGGACTGGAAACAACACCACAAACTACTGTTGCTGTTGTGGAGAGTCCACACAGCAATTGCTTTCCATGCTATTTGGCAACTACGCAACAAGATTCACTTCAAGGAGACGGAAACAGAAAAATTGAGCACTCAAAGTGTGATAAATTCGTTTCATCGACATTACCAACATATCTATCTGCACTGTGAAGAACTGGAGCTGAATGGTGAAGCAGTGGTTTCACTTCTTCAGGGAATGGGTTTCGATCCTCCCAAACCAAGAAACTTACCCGAATCCAGTGACCGAATATGGACTCCCCGGATGTAAACTAAGCTGTCGTAAGTAGATATACATCGCTAGCGAAACGATAGGTCCACTAAGCAGTTAATCAACTTCTTCTTC